>PVJA010003755.1:78137-92129 GCA_004027025.1 Myocastor coypus | reverse complement strand
TAGCTATAGCCTTAGGACTGTGCTGGTACCTGGTACTGTAGAAGGGATGATGGTGACCAGTGGGTTTAGGCTTGTCTCCCTGCATGTGTCCCTATTTAGTGTCACAGTATCCAGGTCTGTGTTGTGTTGCCTATTCCTCTCCACACATTTGTCAAAGAGAGCAGGGCTGGAGCGAAGGACAGAGTGGGCTTAGACGTTTGAGCAGAAGCTCTAGGGGGATGGGAGTGTGCCCAGGGACAGCCAGGTCCATGGTCCATGAGGAACAGATAGTACCATACCACTGTGTCTCTAAGGGGCTGTGGATGCTGGGAGGCGCAGGCATAAAGCCCAGTGAGGGTGCATTATCAGGTAGTGGAAGCAAGGGAAGAGTGCGGCTGTGATCCTTTAGCAAGCATCCCTGGCTGCTGGGCAAGCAGAGCATGTTGGGATGCTGCTGCTGGCAGATGCAGAGGAAAGGTGCCAGAGCTGTTGCAAGCGCTTGGCTTCTGCACAGGTCTGGTTGGCATCTACCAGCAGAGGTAGAGCCACAACACCAGAGCCTCGGAGCCTGAGTCCACAGATGGGTGGGAGTGGAAGGTTTTGGAGAAGGATGTTGAGCTACCGTAGTCTTGTCTGGTCTTAGAGAAGAGTGCTTCTGAAGAGCACTTTAAAACTAAACTACAGTGTCTCATACCCAGGTGATGATTGGAACTGCTCTGAACACAAGTGAGATGAAGAAGCTTATTGTCCACATGGGCCAGATGGACCACCCGTGGAACTGTCCCCATGGAAGGCCAACCATGAGGCACATTGCCAATATGGAAGTCATTTCTAAGCATTGATACTTCTCACTTCCCAGAATTAGAAATTTTATTTCAGACTATTGTTTTGAAAGGCAGGGTCTGAAAGAATCTCTCTTTTTTGTTTCAAAATTAACCTGCTAGGGGCCTGGCAGGATGGCTTAGTGGTCTAAAGCGCTTGCTTAGAAAAGCTTAGGGGGCTGCAGGGACCACGATTCGATCCCAGGCACCACATGCTGTGCCAGCCCTGCCCTCAGGGCAGGCTGAGCCAGCCATAAAAGTAAATAAACAAAAGTTCTAAACCAAGAAAAAAATAATAAATAAAATTAAAAATTAAAAAAAAAAAAATTAACCTGCTACTTTAAGAGAAAAAATGTACCAGATCAATTTTAAAATTATCTTAAACTGGATGCAGTGGCTTATGCCTGTTGGGAGGATCACTTTAGCCCAGGAGCTCCTGACTAGCTAAGGCAATATAGTGAGAGCCCACCTTAAAAAAGAAAAGGTCTTAAACATTTTTTCAAACTATGTGAAGCATTGCCTGAAACAGTTGTGGTTGTGTGTGTGTGTGTCTGTGTGTGTGTAAGAGAGTATGTGTATATAGGCAGCAACACATTTTAAAAATATAAGAGCACTTTGGAAGTTAGGCCTCTCCTCTGGCTGGAAATATTCTGCAACTTTTAATTTTCAATGATAAATTCATATTGGCCTAATTTTATAAATTTAGAAATACCCTTTTGGGTTAGTGCTTAACCCTGATGAATATCAAATTTCAGAAAGGAGTACTTTTTAAAAATCTACAGGTTTTCTTGGCTCAATTGGAAGGAAGTGACTGGATGGGCCTGCAGTCACCATTGTTAAATAGCACAGCCAGAGTAGAGCTTTTCTAATCAGGAAAGAAGATTTTGTCTTCTCTGTAGCTTCATGCTATGACGTGGTTTCCTTGGAGTGTGAACTGTAGGAATCATGCCTGATTTGAACTGTGGCAAGAATGGGAATAAAAGAGGCTCTTGGTTGAGTCCAGATGGTGGTTGAGTGCATGGATGCCAAGTGCAGTCCACCCCACTCACTCTTGGAGGAGCAGGGGCTTCCTGAGGGTAGAACTCCCCAGCTGCCAGGAGATAGGAAAGTCAAACTCTGTGCTCGAGCATGATCTACAGTACCTCCTTTAATATTCGCAAGAACTCTGCAGACTGGAAACTGGGGCATGATAGGCCCCCCAAAAATAGCTGTGTCCTAACCCCCAATACTTGTGAATATGTCACTATATGGCAAAAGATGTGACAAAGTTGTGGACCTTAGGTGGGAAGATTGTCTACTGTCTGATGGGCCCATTCTTGTCACGTAAGTTCATCAGAGCAGAGGACTGGCTCCAGCTGGCCCAAGAGATGCACCACTGTTGATTTAGAAGACTGAAAAAGGCACTGCCAGCTTTGGGATGCTGGCAGCCTCTTTTAAAAAAAAAAAAGGAGAAGCCCAGTCTCTCCCTGGTGCCCCCAGAAGAAACCATCCCTGTCAGCCTCTCAGCATTGTAAGATAATAAATGTGTGTTGCTTCAAACCTCAGAGTTTGTGGTCTTTTCTTTAGGACAGCAATGGAAAACTAATGTCTGAATTTTTCCTATTTTATGGAATAGCAGAAGGAAGCAGTCTCAGATCAAGTGCATTTAGCCCCAGCCAGCCTGTCTGACGGCCTTCTCTTCCTGACCTCCAGCGCCAACAAGCAAGGGCAGAATGCCATGTTTAGCATTGCTTGCTGCTGTGGCCCCTTTAAGAGCAATGGGGGTGGAGCTTGTGGCTACTGTTGCCAGGGAGGCAGACCAGCCATTTCTGACTCCTGGGTACTGTGCCACCTCTGTGCCTCCTAGCCTTGGACAGCCCAAGTGCCCTGGTGTGTCAGTGTCCCAGGCCAGCTGCATTGTGTATGACCAGATGGAGACCTGGTGCCTGAGAACATGATCACAGGTGAGGCTCTGCAATCCCACAGAGCAAAAGCGCATCCTGCAGCTTGGTTAGCCTCTAAGAACAGGAGAAAATAACTGGCAAACATTGAGGAAGTTGGCTTTATTTGTTCTTTGAGAGAATACCTAAAGCCCATTATAAATGCTTGCCCCCATAGATGAAAGCAGCTTGGGTTGAACAAGAACCAAAATTAGGTTCCTGGAGAAGGTGTGCTGGTAGGGGTGAAATCCAGGAAGAGAAGCCTGGGGATGGGGTTCAGCTGGCAAACATGGTGCTCAGGGGATGCTGACCTGGCCCGGATGGAAGCCATCAAGGAGTGCTACCCCAACCCCAGGGAGCTGGAGCAGGAATCTGACTTTACCTCTTAACTATGTGTCTTACCTCAAGGCCTAGGGTATTTTCTTAGGACCTGTTTTTCAAAGCCATGAAAATTAATGCCCCTTTCAGAACCCAGGCCCAAACCCTGAAGCCCTAAAACAATGTTTAGTACATCGTTTCTCCTCTAGCTTGTGGGGTGCACTTCATGGTTTATGTCTAGTTGTTCCCCAAAGCCTCATGCAATCATGGGGCAGGGACTTCTAGAGTTTGAGACTTGACTCATAATCTAATGGGAGTATGTGTTTTAGAACTGATGGGATTATGGATGTTGTCTAGCGTGGATATCCTAAGGTAGAGAGCCTGAATGTAATATAAAAGGGAGACAGACTCATGCTGTTGCTCTCTGCTGGCCTGGTCATTCGGTTACCTCTGTCACCATTTCATTGCTGTCCTGCCACTATGAACTGCTGCTCTACCATGTGCCAGTCTGCCTAGGAGCCAGCTGAGTATGGACTGAAACCACCAGTAACTGAGCTAAATAAACCTGTCCCAACAAGAGAGAAGAGTAACTAAGACAGTTGACACTAGAGACTTGGCAGCTGCTGTTTTCAAGTTCAAAAATGAAGGTGACTGGATAAGGCCTCCCTTTATACACTGCCGTGCATAGCAGCGATTTTTCTGTGCTTTATCCCATTGAGTCCTTACCATGAGGCAAAGTACTGTTACTCCTTTTTGCTATCTGAGGCAACTTGTTCAAGGACACAGAGCTGGTAATGGGTGATGCAGGAGCCCAGATCCAGTTCTAGAGCACTTTACAAAACTAGTATATTAGGAGAGGAGCTCCTAAGCTAAACTGATAGCATGCAAAAGCTTAGAGGTTATGCAATCATTTCATGAAGGATTACTGTTCTTACTGCTGCATGGTCTGAAAAAAGTGTCAGATCATGGTTCTGATGTTTAAAAAAATTGACAACAACCTGTGCAATGATAAATTTCTATAAACTAATTTTTATTTTCAGGCTTTAGGAGAATGACAATGAAGGTTGTGTGCTAATTCTGAATTTTACAAATGAACCCCCAGGTATTTAGAGATTCAACTTTTGTTTTCCAGATAATCCTCTGCTTGGAAATACATAGCTGTCAAACAAAGGAATCACTAGATATTTATATGTATAAAGCAAATTCTAGGACTTCCAGAGACAATGGTGAAAGAAAAGAAAAAAGCAGACAAAAAAGGAGACAAATCATCTCGCTCTCCCTCATCTGATTATCCAGAGCCTCCTAAGCAAGATACCAACATACCTAAGCAAGAAATATCTCCAGTTGCCATCGAGCCATTGAAAATACCAGTAGAGCTACCCTCCCAAAATGAAACTCTTCAGGCGGATCAAAATGTCACCCAGTATGAAGAGCCCCTTCTGACCAAACTCATAGTGGAAAGGTGACTTTCATGGAGTGTGATGAGATTGGGTCCTGAGAACCGGGCTTTCTTGAAAGTGGGGTTTGCTGCAAGCATGTGATGTCTCACGCATTTGTGTGCATCACATAGTATCTCTGCTCTGAAAATGATTCCTCTTCCTAGCTGTGACTCTGTGTACAGGTTTTGTCCCACTAAGGTCTCTTGGGGTGAATCTTCAGTTCCCCATTTGTATTACTTTCACAATTTTGGCAATCTCTTGCTGTAATTTTACCTGCTGTCTCCCTGGGTGATGGTTAACATCTCTTGTTTTTGTGCTTCTGGGGATTGAACCCAGGGTCTTGCACACTAAGCAAATGCTGTACTATTGAGCCACACCCCCAGCACCCACCTCTCCTTAAAGTCTTTGAAACAGAGTCTTGCAAAGTTGCCCAGGCTGGCCTCTAATCCTTCTGTCTCCACCTGCTGAGTATCTGGTATTATAGGCATACATCAACATGTCTGACAAAATGTATTTTCTTTAGCATAGTGCTCCCAGAATTTGAGATTCAAATTTTAAACTCTTCTTGGCAAGTGGACCCCAATTGTCCATGTCCAGAAGTACCAGCCTGCAGAACTAGGTACTAGGTCTGGATTTGAGTGTTAGCTCTATAACTTCAGCCCAACCTGTGACCTTTGTTGAGCCTTAGGTTCTTCACAGGGGGAAGTGAAAGAGACCATGCATCTAAGGAAGTTCCTGGGAATGTCACCATTTCTGTCCCCTTTTAACATTTTCATTGTTCTCTTCTAGAGTGGTACCACCATTTTGTACATCTCCAGGCTTGACCCTTAGAACTCCTTCCCTGAGTCAGGCTTCTCTCATTAGTGCTTTCACTTTGCATAGACTCTATGCTCATTTGATGAGGTGGTAAGACTCATTTCTTAAAGACTTCTGGGCTCCCAGTCCCTTTCCTAGGCCTTCCTGAAGCATGGCCGTTCATGCCTCTCCCTGTGTGAATGACCTACCACCTTTGGGCTCATCACTCCAACACCTTGTAATTTACTACTATAAAACATACCTTGTGTGGTTGCTGGGGTCTGGGTCCACAGTTGGATGTCTGAGGTCAGGCCTCTTGAGTTTCCAGTGGCCATGTTAGCCTGGGTGCTGCTATGTGAGGCCTGGGTGGGTCTTCTTCCTGGGGGGTTCACGCCCATGGCTGTTGACAAGAGGCCTGGCCTCAGGATTTCATCACATGGGCTCTCTGAGTCCACAGCATGGTAGCTGTCTTCCCCAGAGATGATCTAAGTGTGATCTAAGGGCAGAAGCCAAAGCATAGATACATTTTCTGTGCAATACTAAGACTTGGTATTCAAAGTCATCCTCACCTTTGCCACAATACCCTAGTGGTCACATAGTCAGCCCTATTCCATGGGGTGTTATTACAAAGGGAGAATTACAGGAAGCTACGTGAGGCCCAGCCTCCCCAGTCCTCTTCTTTACCATTTTTGAGTTTCTTCTCATTCATTGTCCACAGAATGAAATTCCTCAGCCAGTACCCTGCTCCTCACCAACCTCACCCTTCCCTCCCAATGCAGAGCCCAGCAAGCATCTCTGGGAGGATTCCATGTGAAGTCCTACCCCTCCTGGAAAATTCCCTTTTTCTATAGACCAAGTCCCACCTGCTCTTCAAAGCCCAGTTCTTCCTGTTAATTTTTACTTAAAAGATTTTGCTTAGAACTTATTTAACCTTTAAAGCCCTTCGATCATGTTATGATCTCTGTTATCATCACTGTACTTGCTGTTCTCTTCTGTATGCACATATGTGTGTGGGATCTTGCTGCAGTATCCACCAGCAGATCTTAGCCCTACGCTTAGAAGGTGCTCAGTCAAGGTTTATATAGTTGTTATGTACTATTGCTTCTCGGCCTTTGGCTAAGACTGAGTGCAGAGCTCCCTCTCCTTGTCCTTTCCCTGGTTATCACAAGTTATTTTATCTGGAGTCTTTTGTTTTTGTGTTTGCTGTGTTGTTTTCTTTTTTATTTTGCTGTTTTTCCTGGTTCCCAGGACCTCATGCATGTTAGGCAAGTGCTTTACTGCTGAGGCACACCCCAGCCCACTCAAATCGATTACAATGAAGTCATTTGGATTTTGTAGGGAAATAATCACATAACCTTCAAAGTAAAATGATTTTGTATCTCTTCTATGCTAACATTACTTTAAATTTCCTGATGTTGGCATTAACTAGAACCTCTAAAACAGTATTAAATAATTGATGGTAAAAGCAGATGCCATACCTGATTCTTCATTTTAACAGAATCAATTTCAGTAATTCACCCTTTATAAATCATACATGCTGAAATTTTTTTTCATAAGTAGTTTATTATATTCAAGTAGTTTCCTCATACTATAACAGTTTTTGTTTTGTTTTGTTTCTGTGGTATTTGAGACTGAATACAGAGTCTGTTCACTGAGTCACGTCTCTAGCCCCTTTTCATGTCTAGAGACAGGGCCTAGCTAGACCACTAATGTTCAGTCTTCTGTGGATTCATGGAAGAAGCCCAGTTTGGTTATATCTGTCCAGGCTTGTTTTCTTCTCATCTCAGAGCCCAGAGAGGAGTTATGTGACAAATCACACATTATCATATCATTCCTTTTTTTTTTTTGGTGTTTTAGGGAAGGTTCTGCAGGGTGTTGAGGGTCTCATTACTAAATTAGACTCACAGTGATCCACCTGTTTACAGCCTCCCAAGAGGTGGGATTACAGACGTGCACCACTATGCCCAATCTCAGTGGCTGTCTCAGTGTGCCTGGGGGCAGGGCTGGCACAGCAGGCCTGGGGATCGAACCCTGGGGCCCCTGGCCTCCTTTCAGGCACTTTAATCCACTGAGCTATTTAGCCAAGCCCTCACATCATTCTTTTGGTTTTTACTTTCTTACTTTTTTTTTTTTTAACAGCCAGTTCAGCCTGCCCTGGGGGTGGGGTGGCACAGTGTGTGGTGCCTGGGATTGAACTTCAGTCCCTGTGGTTGCCTAAGCTTTCCTAAGCAGGTGCTTTAGACCACTGAACCATCTTGGCAGCCCCTCACATCATTCTTTTGCATCTGAGATCAAAATCTGGTCACTGCTCTTAAAACTGCCCTTTCCCAAAGTTAATACATTCTTTCCTTTCCTTTCCTTTCCTTTCCTTTCCTTTCCTTTCCTTTCCTTTCCTTTCCTTTCCTTTCCTTTCCTTTCCTTTCCTTTTCTTTTTCCTTTCCTTTCCTTTTCTCCTCTCCCCTCCCATCCCCTCTTCCCCTCTCTCTTCTCCCCTCCCCTCCCTTCCCCTCCCCTCCCTTCCCCCCTCCCCTCCCCTTCTCTCTCTCTCTCTCATTCATTCATTCATTCATTCATTCATTCATTCATTTTGAGACAGGGTCTCAGCTGGGTTCCAACTTGCAGTCCTCCTGCCTCAGCCTCCCAGAGTGCTGGGATTACAGACATGCACCCCCAGACCCAGCTTCTACTTCCTATTTTAACCTCCTGTGCCTTGGGCTCATTAACAACACTGATGACCTCCAGCTTCACTTCTTCACAGGTATGAAGGGGAGAAAGTCTGTGGACTATACGAGGGAGAAGGCTTTGCAGTCTTCCAAGGTGGTAGCACCTACCAGGTGAGTCTCTTACTGGGACCTGCTGCCTTTTGAGGAAGATGTGGGGTGATAGTTTAATTTATTTTTTCGGTACTATTAGGGATCAAATGTAGGACCTTTGCACTGAGCTACAACCCCAGCCCTTTTCATATTTCCCTAAGTCACAAAGTTGCCCCATGGTCTAAGTTAGCAGTTCACCTCCTACCTAGTGTGACAGTTTCAGATTTGCAAGTTTTCTGGCAATGTCATTGATTATTCTAAAGGAATTTCAAGTACATCCTGCTGATTTGACAGGTAAAGTCAAAATATGGCTGGATATAACTGAAATAGTCATCTGAGGGTTGTTTTTTGTTTTTACTTCATTTGTATCTATTTTAGCTCCATGATTAAAGTAAGTCAGTTGTCTCTTGGTATCTCTGGGTGATTGGCTCCAGGACTCCCTTCAGACACTGGAATCTTGGGATGCTGTGGTCCCCTATGTGAATTGAGGTGGTATTAGATCGAATCTACATCTTTCCATTTGTTTCATGTCATAGTACCAAATACAATGTAAACACTGCCCCATGCAAATAGTTGTTATGCTGTATTGTTTAGGGAAGGAATGCACATGTTAGTTCCTGATGCTGCATGCTATGGTAGGCCTAGCTACACTGTAAGCATCACCAACAATGTAACTGTTTCTCTAAGTTTTCTCTCTGCTTTTGGTTCTGTGCCCAAACTGCAGACTCAGAAGTTATGGATGAGAAGGCCAACTGAAATCCCAGTGTTGATATCATCACCAGCCCCCTTGCTTTCCCTGCCCAGCCCCCCCACCTTTTTTTTTAGACAGGATCTCATTAAGGTGCTAAATTGCTCAGGCTGGGCTCAACCCTGTCATCCTCCTGCCTCAGCCTCCCCCAGTACAAGGATTATATGTATGCACCTCCACTCCTGACTTCTCTGGGCATTTTTAGAAATGTACATTCTGAGACAGCAAGCCAAACCTGTTCATGAGAGGGAAGCCTGGGCATGTCTGGCAGTGTGCATTTTAGAAGCCGTGATGATTGCCATGCAAGCAGCATCTGAGAGCCATTGACCCTGCCTCTGACCAGGTGACACCAGCGAAGAACTACATGCTGTTCTGTCCTTGTTTGCTGAGATTATGTTTAGACATCCAGGTGTGTGGAGTGTTTTCCTGACCAGCTCCTATAGATGAGCAGCAGACACCAGATGTAAATTCACTGTCTTTGGCCGTCCATCTGTGTGGGTTTTGAGACCACAGAGTCGGCCAGCCACAGGTTGAAGTTATCAGGGCAGCAGTTGCATCTGTACTGTGAACATTACATCCTTTCTCTTGTTATTTCCTAAGCCATACAGAACAACAGCTGTTTCCATAGCGTCTGTGGTAGCAGTTTCATCCCTAATCTAGAGATGATTTAAAGCATACAGATGGGTCTAGGTGTGGCTCGGTAGTAGAGCTCAGGCTGCGAGATGGCTCAGCGGTCTAGAGTTCCTGCTTAGGCAAGCTTAGGCAACCGCAGGGACTGTGGTTTGATTCCCAGCACCAGATGCTGTGCCAGTCCCACTCCCAGGTCAGGCTGAGCTGGCCATGATGTCCTGGGTTTAATCCCCAGCACCAAAATAAGCAAGCAGGAGGATGTGTGTAGGTCACATGCAAATACTCCACCATTGTAGTTCTTTCCCACCATTTTCCACAAGGGATGCAAGCATCCGCTGGCTTTAGGGTCTGTGAGTATAGAGGGACCCAGGTCATTGTGTCTCCATACACCTGTCAGCCTGTGTGTGAATGCAAACACATAAGAATGATTCCCAGTAAGGGAAAACAGATGAAAGTGTGAACCTATAAATGTAATCAAAAATACAAAAGGATGGAGAAAGCAATGTGAAGACTGTGGATTCAAGCCCAGTGCTGCCTGCCTCCCAAAAGAAGCTGTTCAGTGTTGAGCTGATTGTGGTGGTCCACACCTGTTTCCCACTACTGAGGCCTGAAGATCATAGCTTGGAACCCAGCCCCAGTATGTCAACATAATGAGACACTGTACTAAAAACTAAAGAGAGTTGGGAGTGTAACTCAGCAGGAAGGCTCTGGGCTAACCCAGGTACTGCTACATAGGCAGGTAAATAAATAAAATTAAAAATTAAAAAAATGAAAGAGAAACTAACGTTTGACATGCAAGATCAAAATATTTGAACTCTATTGAGCTTCACAGTCATTTAGGATACGAAGACTGATGCCCTCCATCTGTTGTAGGGAACCTTATTTTTTATCTTTCTGAGCTCCTCTGAACCTAGCAGGACATGATGGCCTGCCGGCTCTCCCCTTGCAACCGCTGCTGCTGACGCCACACCCTGAGAAAGGGTGGACCCTGCTCCCAGCTAGCAGCGAGCAGGAGGTGGCGTGCGCCTTGGCCCCAGCCTTCTCCTCAGGGCTCGTTGCTGTTCTGTTTCCAAGGGTCTGTTCTCCAAAGGACTCATGCATGGACAAGGGACTTACGTATGGGCCGACGGATTAAAATATGAGGTAAGGTGTATAATGAATTACGATTCTGCACTGTAATAGTCAAATCAGCAGGCAGGCTCCCACTGTCTAGGGGAATGTGCTGGACCAACGGATAGTGCCTTTGTGGCTGCTCAGTGCCCTCTGGGAATTGTGACTGGTTTTTCCCACAGCTCTGGAGGCAGCCATGCATTCTGTCTATATGGTGCACACAGTGTGCCTCCGCAGAGTTCTGGGCACACACAGCAAGTGTATGTGTAGTTCTGTAGGGCTTGATGTGCTCACAGCACACATACAGACTTTTCACCCTCCTGCTTTTTACAAACACAAACATAGCTTATGATACATTCTCTTTTCTTTGTACTGGATACAGGACATGTGTTTTCCATTATTTGGATTGCACTTAACCCCTCTTCTTGGGTTGAAGGTATTAGATTAGATTTTTATTATTTAATTTTTTGGGGGATAGTTAGGACTGAACCGGAGCCTGTGCGCTGTGTTTCATTCCCAGCCCTTTTTGGGTTTGATTTTGAAACAGTTTCTTATACACTTGTGAAATTGTCCAGGCTAGGCTTGAACTTGCAATCTTCCCACCACAGTCTCCCAGAGTGTCAGAATTATAGGCATGTGCTACCATTATCTGGCTTGAATGTATCTTTTTAATGTGTTTATCAGGTGAGATTTGTTCTTCAAGAGACTATAGCATTTCAGCTCCCACCCATGAAGTCTGAATGCCTGAAACATCATTCTAAAAATCCCAGCTATAGAGCTATTAGCAACACAGTGTTTATAAATGACACCAAAGACACTTAAAACACATGCACAGCACACACTCTGATGCCAGCCAGGTAGGCATGGAAATGAAGGCAAGGTAGGGCCCTGAAGGCAGGAGATAGCTGCGGAGGAAGTGGCAATCGGCCCAGGGTCTGAACAGTGACTTGGGGTCCCTTCCCATGTGTAGTCCTAGCTCCTCACCTGTGGCTAATGTTCAGGGTTTCTGAACAGTGAATGATTTGCCATGGAGGCCCTCCTGCAAACTGCAGGATTTGGGTCCTGCCATGGGCATAGAGTCCCCTGCCCCCAGCCCAGCAGTAGGGTCCTTGCGCCTTACAGAAGCACTTTCAGGTGGGTCAGATCATGTGGCACTGACCTTGTTCCTCTGCCAGTTTGGCTGTGATGTCCAGTAAGTTCAGACTTCTGAGCAAGACAGCTGCGCAGTTGGACAGACATCCTGGGCCACAGAGCCAGTGCTCTGGAAGGTGCCTGTGGGTATGTTGGGCACCTGACCTATCTATAGAGCACTTGGTGAGCCTCAGTCAGAAGGGTTCCCATTGCCTGTCTCATGATCCAGGCTCCTGGGGGCTGGCCAGAAATTAGCTTCCTTCTGGTGAGTTCCTAGAATCTGCAGTTCCCAAGGACAGGGTGGCAAGTGCCACTTTTCCCTAAGCCAGTAGGTAGCATGCTTCCTGAGCTTTGGCTGCACCTAACCATCCTAATGTTTTACTCTGCCTGCATCCACCTGGTGGAGGGCTCAGGGCAGAGGGGATGGAGCTTCAGCAAAGGAGGGAGGAGGGAGAAACCAGGGGCATGGCCAACTCTTTCTTGGGAGGAGAGCTAGGACTAGACTCAGTGGGCAGGTGATGTCCCCAGCAGTCCACAGGAGGAGGCGGCCCCCCACTGCCTTCTGGCACACTTGCCTTCCTGTCACAGCTTCACTCAGCATGCTACATCTGTGCTGTAGCATGTGTCAACTTTGTCCTTTGCTGTGACCAAGCAAAACTCCACTGTTGGTATCTAGCGTCATTTGCCTATTCACCCACCCATCGGTGGACATTTGGGCCATCTCTATCTCCGGATGGCTACAAATGTGCGTGCAAGGCTGAAAGTGCTTCCTCTCAGTTCTTTGGGCATCCTCCCTTTGTACTGTAGGGGGAGTTTGTGAAGAACGTCCCCATGAACCACGGCACCTACACGTGGCCAGACGGCAGCAGGTATGAAGGAGAAGTGGTAGAAGGCCTGAGGAACGGCTTTGGAATCTTCCGGTGCAGCATGAGGCCTGTGTCCTACATTGGCCACTGGTGCCACGGCAAGAGACATGGGCAGGTGGGTGACATGCTCATGAGGCAGAGTCCTGCATGGTGGGCAGCAGTGTTGGGGGAAGGGTCACATACTGCAGCTAACCTCTTTAATGTTTCAGTTACATTCAGCCCATTCACAGTCACTGTGTGACATCACCGCTGTCTAATCCCCAAATCTTTTCATCACCCCAAAATAAAGCTTCATCCCTCCCTCCCTCCTAAGCTGCCCCATCTCTCCCTCTCCACATCCCCTGCCAATCATTAGCCTGCTCAGTGTCTCTGTGGGTTTACCCATTGGACATTTGATTCTCTTTTATAATTTTGTGATACTGGGGCTTGAATGCAGGGCCTTATACGTGCCAGGTGCACACTCTACTACTAAGCAATATCCTTAGCCTTTTTGAAAATCTTACCTTTAGAAAGGATCTGACTAAGTTGCCTACGTCAGCTTCATACTTGTGATTTGCCTCTTTCTCCTGCTGTAGTCTTTCGAGTAGCTGAGGTGACTGAAAGGCACCACTATTCCCAGCTTGATGTTTTATATAAATGGAATCATATGAGATGTGATTTTCTGTGTTTGTCAGTTTTCACTTGGTTTATTTTCAGGTGTATCTGTGTTGTGTCATACATCGTTACTTCTTCCTTTTAATGGTTAGCAGAGTAATATTCCACTGCCAGTTTTATTCATTTGTCTGTGAATGGATGTTTGCACTATTGCTGTTTTTTAAATTAATGTATGTGTGTATGCATGTATTTATTTATTTATTTTGAGATAGGGTCTTGCTATGTTATCCAGGCTGGTTGTGAACTCACTATGGAACCCAGACAGGGCTCAAATTCATGGAGAGCCTCCTGCCTCATTCTTGCAAGTGCTGGATTCCAGGTGTGGGTCACCATCGCAATGCTATTTTCTTACTATTATGCATAAATGTGCAAGTTTTCAAGTGTTTCCTTTCAGTTCTTTGGGGGAAATACCCAGAAGTGGAATTGCTAGGTCATATGACAGTTACATTTCATTGTTTTGAGGAACCACCAAACTCCCACAGCCACACTGTCTTGTGTCCACACTAGCAATGGAGTAGTGATGCCCTTTTTTTTTTTTTAAAGATATGAATTTTTAACTGAGATTTCTGCTTTAAGTATTATTTCTTTTCTTTTCTTTCTTTTTTTTTTTTTTTTTTTTTTTTTTTTTTTTTTTTTTTTTTTTTTTTTTTTTTTTTTTTTTTTTTTTTTTTTTTTTTTTTTTTTTTTTTTTTTTTTTTTTTTTTTTTTTTTTTTTTTTTTTTTTTTTTTTTTTTTTTTTTTTTTTTTTTTTTTTTTTTTTTTTTTTTTT
>PVJA010003755.1:0-78037 GCA_004027025.1 Myocastor coypus | reverse complement strand
ACGGGTGAGGGCCTGTGTGGTAGGCCTACAAGCCTGAGGATCAAACCCCAGGTCCCTGTGCCTGTTTGCAGGCACTTTAATCTGCTGAGCTATTTGGCTGGCCCTTTGCTTTTGTATAGGATGACAGAATACTATAGCAAGTTTTAGAATAGAATCTGTAGTTTAGGGACACTTCCCTAAGAAAAGGTGACTATTCTGATCTTCCCTGGCCAAGTACTCATGGGTTAAACTATGTGCTGGGCAGGCTTGGTCGGTCCTTGAGTCCTGCAGTCCATGACAGCACAGTATTCACACAGGGTTTCATAACAACTAGAGACTCCTTTATTATTATTATTATTATTATTATTATTATTATTATTTTAATGTATTTGGTACAGGGTCTCACTACACAGCTTGGATTCTTTTCTTTTTTCTGTTTTTAATTCTCTCTTTTCCTCCTTCCTTCCCCCTTCTAGTCCTTCTCATGAGTATCCTCTACTTCCTCCATCTCTGCATCTCTCTATCTCCGTGTCTCTCTGTTTCTTTTCTTTTTTGGGGTATTGGGATTTAAACTTAAGACCTTCACACTGAGCTACAGCTCCAACCCTTTTTTGTTTTTTATTTTGAGACAAGAACCTCACTAAGTTGCCAAAGCTGGGCTTGAATGCATGATCCTTCTGCCTCAGCCTACCAGAGTACTGGAGTTACAGGCTTCCATCAACACACCCAGGCAACTCCCCTTTACTTTTCTCTCTCCTCTCTCACCTCCTCTTAAAAGTTTCTCACTGTCCACCAATATAGGGTAAATACCCTGGTTTATTTGTCTCTACACAAAATAAAGGGGTAGATTCTGATGCATTACTGAGAAACTCCACAGAAACCAGTGCCTCTTGCTCAAGTGGTGCTCTGTGAAAAGGAGAAGCAAAAGCAGAAACAGACTTGGGGCCAGCCCTGAGGACCTAGGAGAACTCTGGCCCTAGGAGGCTTTGGGTCCAGACAGCGCAGATGATCTAACTCCACTTCTGTGCTGCTCCCAAGGAGGCCTTCCCTACCTGGGAATTTTCTTGGCAGCGAACCACCAGGCCACTTGCACTTGCCATAAAAGTCCTTCAAAGGATTCATGCTGGTCTCTGGAAGTTGCCACAGGCTTTCCAAGGAGGCTTTCTGAAGTCCATGTGAAAAGGAAGAGCTAGATTTTAGAGTTCAAATCAGGGGCTCAGGCCAGATGTAGCACATGCTTGTAATCCCGGCACACCTTTGAGGCTGAGGCAGGATGATCAAAAATTTGAGTCCAGCCTGAGCACCTTAGTGAGACCTGGTCTCAAAAGAAACAAGGCTGAGAATGGAGCTCAAAGCAACAGCCCTGTATTCAGTCCCCAGTGTCACAAAGTGAGGTGAGTGTAACTCAGCAGTAGAGTGTTCTTTGTTCAAGGATCTATGTTTGTTAACTTATTTTTGCTTTCTTTTTCTTCTTTTTTTAAAAATATTTTTGCTTTTATGCTTTGCTTTGTTTCTCTGGACAAGGATCTAGATTTAATCCCTAGTATGGCAAAAACAAATGCCTAGCCTCTGGTCAGGCCAGCTTTCTTCCTTAGTGGTTGCAGGCCAGGAGAGTTAGGAGAGTATAAGCTGCCCTCTGACTGGCTGCAAGGCAAGAGGTACTCAGGCCTCTGAGATTCCCTTCCCTCCTGCTTTGCACAGGCTTGGTCCCTGTCACTGCCTTTGTAGCATGTTAAGCTCACAGCAGGTCAGCTGGGGACACTGATGTGCTGGGGCTGGGGACTTCTGGAGAGACACCTGTGTGCCTGCAGGAGCGTGGTGGCCAGAAGACGAGGAAGGAGACATGCTGCCTCTGGACTCAGCCGCACATATGGCTAGAGGCAAGGCCTCCACTCACAGGAACCATCTTCAGAAGGTTGCAGGATGTCATTGACACTCAGAGGTGGCATTGAGTAAGACATGAAAGTGGAGTAAACAAAAATAGCTTTGGTACATAGAGGACAGTGACCTGTGGTTACAGCAAAGCATAGCTACATATTTTAGGTGGCACTGACATGATGTCTTTTGTTGTTTATTTGACTGATAATCACTGAGTAAAGTGGAAAGAATCATTCTGTGCCTTCGAGTGGCACTTTGTTGTGAGGGAGTGCTTGATCTGTGACATGGTCTCCCTGTGCTTAGCTGGGGACACCTTACCAGTTCCTTAAAAACTACAGAACAGAGACTGGAAGGGCCATGCATCTCGTGTAAGCATGACTCTGGCTTCTGCCAAGTTTATGCTTCTCAACTTTCTGTATTTTTATCTTTACATTGAAATATTTGTGTTATGAAGCTTGATGTCTTAGAAATGATATTATTTGTTTTAGGGTTGTATTTATTACAATGAAGAGGGCACTTCATGGTACAAAGGTGACTGGGAAAACAACATCAGAAAGGGCTGGGGCACAAGATGGTAAGTGGGGTACAACCACATGTGGTGGGCGCACAGGGGTCTGTGGTCCTAAGCAGTTGTCACTTGGGCTAAAGGTGAGGCGAAGAAACTGTAGAGAGCATATTTTCTGTCTAGCCGGGGGGGGGGGTATTTAAATTAATCCCAGTGTAATCGCTGCAATGACAAGAGATTTATAAAAATATTGCATTAAAGGTCAGACTGTGTCACTTTATAAGTCAAAACTGCCTTTCCTGTTCTCGGTATTAATCATAAACCTCCACTAGTTGTACACTTTTTGAAGAATGCTGACACCTTTGAAGTTTAGACTGAACTGATAATTTTTAAAATATTTGGTAGCAAAATATCAAATATTTGTAATACCATGGAGAATTGATTCTAGTCAGGTATGGTGGCACATGTAACACCAGTATCCCGGGAAGTTGAGGCAGGAGGATTCCAAGTTTGAGGCCAACCAAGGCAACTTAGCAACTTAGAGAAACCATATCTAGCCCTGGCTTCAGTTCCCAGTACTGGGAGGGAAAAAAGCCTAAAAGATGTGAAACACTTGTTACTCGTGTTGTTACCTTATTAAATAATCAGTAGGCTTAATGAAGTGATTTATTCTGCTCCCTAAGATGATTATCTTTACTCACCATGTGCCTACCCAGTGAGTTTCAGTATTGAGGAGCATCTGGACCCAGGCATTCGTGGGGAAAGTTTAAGAATCTGTGTGTGTGCAGGTGTGTGTGTGTGTGTGTGTGTGTGTGTGTGTGTGTGTGTGTGTGTATGCATGCATGCAGTGCCAGCAAATGCAATCTGAGGCCTCATGCAGGCCAGACAAGTGCTGTGTTACTGTGCTAAACTCCCATGTACATTTTTCTATTTTCAAATAGCATCTTGCTAAGTTGCCTGGGTGACCTGGACCTTGTGGTCCTCCTGCCTCAGCCTCGTGAATAGCTAGGACTGCAGGAGAGTGCCTCTATATGGGGCTGAGAATCTCAGAGACAAATATTGTATGTGAGGCAACTGATCACTCCTCCTTGATCTCTTTTGTCCCAGTTACAGATCTGGAAACATGTATGAAGGCCAGTGGGAGGACAACATGCGCCACGGGGAAGGCACGATGAGGTGGCTGGTGATCAAGGAGGAGTACGTCGGCCACTGGGTTCGGGGTGTCCAGGTAGGCCCCCTGTAGGTGCTCCACAGGTCACTCCAACCCTGAGCCTGTGCACCTGGAATCGTATTGTCTGCAGTTCAAGCTGTGCTAAACTTAGAAACTCAGATCATGGTTGCAGGGTCTCAGCTGCCCTTTTTGTGTTGCCATCTGTTTAGGTGTCTTCCAGTTTCACAGACACACTGGATTCCCTGAGCTATACCCCAGCCATTTTTGTGTATTTTGAGATAGGGTCTTACTATGTCAGCCAGGCTGGCCTCCAATTTGCAATTAATCCTCTTACCTCAGATTCCAAGAGTGCTAAGATTATAGGTATGTACCACCTAGTCAAGCTCTAATAATTTATATATTAATCTGGTAACTAGTGACCTTGATAAACTCACATAGTTCTGTGTGTGTGTGTGTATGCACGCGCGCACACACGCGCACTCATGTGCATGTAGTACTGGAGATTGTAGGTCTTCCCTTTTTTTTTTTTTAATTAGATAGAGGCTCATTATGTAATTCAGGCTGGGCTTGAACGAATTATGTAGCCCAGACTGATCTCAAACTCGTGGCTATCCTCTTGCCTCAGCTTCCGATTGCTGGAGTTACAGGTATGCACCACCACACCAGGCTCCATCTTAACTACTTTAACTGTGCAGTTTAGTGGCATTAAGCATATCTGCACTGCTTTGCAACTACCTCCATCCACCCACAGATGTTCTCATTTTCCAGAAGTGAAACTTTATATCTTTTACACAATAACTCCTCACTGTCTACTCCCCCAGCCCTTGGCAATGATCCTTGTATTTTCATGCTTATGAGCTGAACCATTCTGGGTCCCCACATAAGTGGAGCCATGGAGTGTTTATTCTTTTGTGGCTGGCTTACTTCACTGAGGACTGTGCTCTCAAGGTTCATCTACAGTGTAGCATGTATTAGGATTTCTTTCTTCTTAGGGCTGAGTAATGTGCAGTGGACTATACAAGTGGACCACATTTTGTTTTGACATTTATCTAGAGGGCACTAGTGGTGTCCCCTGTGAGCTACTGTAAACAATGCTGCTGTGAACATGGGTATATAAGCATTCATTTGAGTCCTGTTTTCTATTCTTTGTTATATTAAGAGTATGATAAAAATGTGATGAATGTTCAATTTGTAAAGGAAACACTGCCATGAATCCCCCTCGCCTCCCACACACTTATGCCATCATTCTTGCCACTTTGTGAAGCAGCTCTGGAAGTCCTCTTTAGTGAAAGTCTTTATGAGGTGTGATAGAAAACCCAGTAAATGCCATTGCTAAGCACCATCCAGGGGAAAGACAGTCTTGTGAAAACATGACAGTGCATCCTCAGTGACCTTATTTACCAAATCTGTCAATGTACAACTTCTAGCTCTTCCTCAAAGTGACCATACAAGGTGAACATTTGGAATCAGCTCAGGACATCAAGGCAGTCACAACAGCACAGCTGAAGACATGGGTGAAACACCATTTCCAGAACTGCTTCAGAAATTGGCAAGAACCATGGGATAAGTGTGTCTGAAGTCAGAAGGAGTATTGTGAGGGGATTCATGCCAGCTCACCTTCTGCTGTAATACTTAACTTAAGCACACACCGTATTTTCTGAGCAGCCCTTGTACAAATAGAAGTTACAAAATAGTACACATAGTGTGCTGATTTAATATGTGGCTGCAGGTAACTGGGGCCAGGCAGATGGGTTCTCAGGAGGGTGAGTTACCTCTGGGCAGTGGGGTTGAAGAGTGGGTACTTTCTTCAAAGAGTATGTGTAAAAAGAGAAAAATTTAAAACAACAATTAAGAGTAACTCTTGTCAAGCCAGACATTGTATATACGCTGTCTTAGAACTCTGCATCAAACCTGAAGGGTAAGGTGGTTTCTCTATAGCTGAAGACCCTACAGGCTGTATGGTTCCTGTTCTTTACCCCTTCAAATTATATTGTATTTGTCCTAATTTTAAATGGATTCAGGTTAAAGGAAGAAATAATTTGAACATTTCTGATGACTCTGCACTTTCTTAAAAATTTATTTTATTTGGGTTTTTTTGGTGGGACAGAGTCTCCCTGTATAGTTCAGGCTGACCTCAAATATGTGATCTTCTTCTCTCAGCCTCCTGAGGCTTGGGAGTGCAGGTGTGTGCCACCATGCCTGATTCTCTTGCTTGCTTTTCAGAATGGTTTTGGAACGCACAGATGGTTTATAAGGAGAATCCTAAACTCCCAGTATCCTCTGAGAAATGAATACATAGGAGAGTTTGTGAATGGATGTCGCCACGGACATGGGACATTTTACTATGCCAGTGGAGCCATGTACATGGGAGAGTGGGTTTGCAATAAGAAACATGGCAAGGTGAGTACAGACCTAGGACCATCTCCTCCTGAGGATTTGGTGAGGCAATACAAGGCAGGATCCTTTGCCAGTAAACTGCATTATCAATTGTACATAGATAATTTACTCTTTGTTGAGGTGCTTACCAAATTCTCACATATCTCCAGCATATTATCTAATTCCTGGATAGTAAGAGGTTATTTAATTAGTTTGTATTGCATGAATGTCTGTGTGACCAGGTGATTTTGGTTGAAAATAATTCTCTAGTTCCCTCTGCCATATATTAATGAAGGATAATGTAGTTTTCAGGGATGATTTGACTTGGTGACTCAGAGAAGTGAGGCTTTCTCTTCTGGCTGCACACAATGTTGTCCACCATGTCAGCTTCATTCTTGTGCTGCCCCTTTCCCATGGTGCATGGTGGCTGCTGTGGTTGTAGGCTTCATATTCTCCTCAGTGCTAACTAAAAGAAAAGAAACTTTTCTCAGAAGCTTTCTACAAAGCTCTTTAATTTCACAGAACTGAACTGGATCATTTTCTCACCTCTGAGTCAGTAACTGACTTGACAAATGGTGGTGCTGGTCCCTATTGTGTGATGTCACCCTGTAGATCTCGTGCTCATTTGATAAGATCCATTGTGTGACCAGAGCCTCAAAGAGGGGAAGAGGTGTGGAATAAAGAAAGGAAAAGGGAGGGGGAGGAGAAAGGAGAAGCAGAAAGAGGCTGACACAGTGAGGAGAGGCTCTAGGAGTCTGATGGTATGGGCTGAATGCAAAGCTCCGAAATGAATGAACAAGCTGGGTGTGGTGATGCACACCTGTAATCTTAACACCCCAGGGGGTGGGGCTGGGACTCACAATGTGAACCCAGTCTGGGCAATTTAATGACTTAGTAAGACCCTGCCTCAGAGTGAAAACTATAGCTTGTTTTCTTCCTACCATTCATGAAGATGAAACTTTGCCACCATTAAAAAAAAAAAAAGATTAAAAAAAAAAAAAGAGGAAAATTTTAAAAGAGCTGGGGCACTCCCCAGTACTAAGCAAACAAATAGCTCCCAAACCTTGAAGATGCTGCTGGTGCACATTTGCCAATGTTTTCACAAGATAACTTTTTCCAGATGGGAAGAATTCCTTTTTTTGCCTGCAGGGCCGATTCACTTTCAAGAATGGGCGTGTATACGAAGGGCTGTTCTCCAATGACCACATAGCACAGTTTATAGACCCTAATGCCGAAATCCAGAGTTACCTGGACCTGCATGCCAAGGGGGTCCGCACGAGCAAGCAGCACAGACCCTCCGTCAGTGCCGGTAGGAGCCTTCACCTGGCGGTGGAGACAAGTTCATCTGCTTGTCCTTGGTGTCATTCACAAAAAGCACCCCATTTCTCCGAAACAGGAGCGCCTGTGAGCAGTGGTTCTCTCTTCCTCTGTACCCTTCCTACTGCTTTCCTCTCTTTCTTTCTTCCCTCGCCTCCCCTTTTCTTTCTCTTTATATTTCTTCTTTGAAGTCCTGGGAACTGAACCCAGGGGCCTTGTACTGAGCTATATCTTTAACAATTTTCTTTAAAATTTTGAGACAGGGTCTAAATTACTAAGTTGCCCAGCCTAGGCTTAAACTGCCATTCTCCTGACTCAGCCTTCCAGAGTGCTGGGATCATAGGTGTGTACCACCATGCTTGGCTTGCAGTTGTCTTCTCAATGGGTTTTCTGAAAGCTCTTGTCTCACCATACAGAAGGGAATCATTCTGACATGACACAGAAACCTTTAACATAGCTTTCACAGTTGTCTCCTGTTTCACCTCTGTTTTCTAGAAATGATCAGAATGCTTGAGGGCACTGAGAGTCCCACCATGCCAGGACTAAGCATGGAGCTGGACCTTGAACAGCTGGTGAGCATGTACCCTAAGGAAAAGCAAGCCGAAGAAAAGATACAGGTCAGACCCTTTGCACTGTTATCAATTTGCATTTTGGGCTTAACTATTAAGTCTCCCTGACCCTGGGAGTGACTGTCCTGTGTCCTGTGTAGGATGCTGTACATCGGTCATTCTGCTTAAAATGTCCAAGGCAACCCCAGACCCCAGACAGTGGGTCTCAGTGAGGTCTCCAGAGCCTCAGAGCCTCTAACAGTTATATGACTTTCATATTCAGGGTGGCTCGAAGACCAAAGTTGTCATCACCTCCTCAGTAAAATACTGTGACTATTGTCCCCTAGGGTTTAGTAGAATTCAAAGCCTTGAGAAATTACTGAATGTCTGCGTGTATTGTTATGTTTCTGTAGTCCCTGCTACTTAGCAGGCTGAGGCAGGAGGATTGCAACTTCAAGGCCAGTCTGGCCACATCGCAAGATTCTGTCTCAAGATAAAAGAAGAATTAGGATGTTGCTTAGTAATAGGATACTGCAGTTCAAAAACAAAATAGTGACAACAAAACCCAAACAAGTAAACCAAGAAGTCAACTGAAAGCCTAAGACCCCATAGAGACAGAGACAGTGATATACTTGGACCTTATTTGATTCCCACCTGGCAAGGCACAGCAAATGACATTTCAGTGCCATGGCCTCTGCTTGGATGAGGCTTGGTATGTTCTGCTATCTCTACATCTTCACCCTCTCTCTTCCCCCTCACTGACACCTGGCCCCAGCTCTTGGGGTCCCCAAAGGAAAGACTGTCTTTTTTTTGTCCCCTCCTTGTCTGGCTTCCAAAGCTGTGCTGTAACTTAGGGGCCCAGAATCACTTACTCATGCCCCAAGGTTCTTTTTTTTTTTTTTTGTCTTTTTGAGACAGGGTCTTGCTATGCAGTTCAGGCTGGTCTTGAGCTCACTTTTGTAGCCCAGGCTGGTCTCGAACTCACATCGATCCTCCTGCCTCAGCCTCCTGAGTGCTGGGATTACAGGCGTGCGCCACCACATCCAGCTTGCCCCAAGGTTCTTCACCACTTCCTCCAATTACATAAGTAGAAAAGTTAGAAAACACAACTAAAGGAAAAGGGAATTTCTACCAAGATAAAATTTTATGGTTATTTTTCTAACTTTTAATATGCATACAGACATAGAACTGGACTCATTCTGTTCATAGAATCTCTGTTCTTATGTAGAACCTAGTGATAGCTAGTCAGTGCCATTAGATATGCTCTATAATGTAATTTTTATTTTTTTTATTTTTATTTTTTTTTTTGTGGGACCAGGTTTCGAACTCACGACCTTGCACTTGCCCAGCAGGCACTTGTGCCTCGGAGCTATTTCCCCAGCCCCTATAATGTAATTTTTAGATAAATACACTATATTGATTTAACAACAGTAGAATAAGCACCTGCCTGGCAAGTGCACAGTCCTGAGTTCAGTCCCCAATATTACAAAGAAAAAAACCTGCCAAACTTTTGGGGGCTGGCGGGTTACCTCAGTTGTCTAAAGCACTCTTCTTGGACAAAATCTCTCAGGGGCAAGGGACTGCAATTCAATCCCAGCACCACATGCCACAACAGACCAACAGACCTGTCCTTAAGGCAGCCTGAGCTAGCCAAAAAAAAAAAAAAAATCCCTCTCAATTTTTTAGGACTGGCCAGATAGCTCAGTGGACAAAAGCACCTGTTAAGGCAGAGTACAGGGGCTGGGGTTCGATCCCTGGCACCACAAGTCATGCTAACCCCACCCCCAGGGCATGCTGAGACAGCAATTAAGACTGGGCATGGTGGCACACACCTATAGCTTGGGAGGCTAAGAACAGGCAGGTCACTGCAAGTCTGACCTACCTATGTAATGAGACCCTGTAGAGCCTATACTAAATACAAAAAAAAAAAAAAAAAAAGATTTAACAAGAAAAGTGAGATTGCTTACATTATTGTCCTATGTATTATTATTTTACACATACACACATACATGTTTACACATACATTGTTCATGTTGCAGTTTGGAGTGGTGGTGTACACTTGTAATTCCAGCACTCAGGAGGCTGAGGCAGGAGGATCATTGCAAATTCAAGGCGAGCCTGGTCTACATAATAAATTCAAGTCCAGTCTATGGTATACAGTGAGACTCTGTCTCAAAAAAACAAGACAATAAACAAAAAAGCATGTCTTATAAAAATAATGTATTTAAAATATACTATCTATATTGAGTATTTTATAATCATAAAGGAACACACACTTTTACCAAAAAGTTCAAACATTATAGAAATATATGAGACAGGAAGGGAAGGATCATTTAAGGACACCTTTGAACATTTTTAATCTCTATACTTGATGACATGGACATGCTACAATTTTAATAGCAAGCTGTCTATAGTTTTTCTTTACCTTTAGATGATTTCACACTTCAGACAGTTGAGTAACACTTGTCTGCATGGCCCTTATTCCCAGCTTCCCCATCATGGAATCTCTGGCACCCCGGCACATAGTGGGCTCCAGAACTGTGTGCTGCTGCAGCCCTGTGCCCTAAGCCAGACTCTTGAATCTGACTCCCCCTGCTTGCCTCCCAGCCCCTCCCAGGGCCCTGCCCTATACTTATCTCTTATTCTTTTGCTTTAGTCCATGACAGCTTCTTGCTGTTATTCATGACCTTGAGACTTTGGAAACATAGTTTGGTCAGTTGTTTTGTAGAATACCCTTGTCTCAGTTATTCTCCCCTCTCCCCTCACCCCTCTCCCCTTTTCTTGCTGGGACTCCCAACTCCCAAAAGGAAAGAAGGAAAGCTTTATTTATATCACAGTTATTGGAGGTTTCAGTCCATATTCAGCTGACTCCAAGGCAGAGGCACACATGGGAGAGAGTAGCAGTTCATGGCAGCAGAAAAGCAATAATGGCAACAGAGAGTCTGTCTCTCTGTCTCTCTGATATTGCATTCAGGCTGTCTGCCCCAGGATGGGCATAGCACTCACATCCATAATCCCAGCGGTACTAAGAACTATAATCCTAGTGGATCACCCATAATCCCAGTGGATCATGAGTTAATCTCAAACTCTAAAAGTCCCTGCCCCATCACTGCATGAGGCTTTGGGGGAACAACTAGACACAAACCATAACATTCTGCCACTGGACCCCCAAAGTCTCATGTACATCCCTTTGTGCAAAAGATATTTTAGTCCATGTCGAAGAGTTGCCAAAGTCCCAACAGTTTCAACAGTGCTGAAAAGTCCAAATTCCAAGTCTCCTTCAAGATCCAAGGCAAGTTCTTAGCTGTGAACCCCTATGCAAAAGAAAAGTTAAACACATCCAACATTCAAAGGCACAAGATAAATATTACCGTTCCAAAGTTGCAAACAACAGGGAAATACAAAACACTGGTACCTACATAAGTCCAAAATACAGCAGGGCATACATTAAATCCCATAGCTCCAACTGGAACATCCAAAGCAGTCTGTACTGAGTTGTGAGCTCCAAAGGCCTTACATGGATAGCTTCACCCTTATGGTACTCGTAGTAGCTCCCATGGCTTCTTTCTTAGGCTGGCTTTGCTCCCATCTTGCAGTTTCCCTTAGATGATCCACATTCCTGGCTTTTCCAAACTTTTAAGGTTTCCACTAAATAGGCTTCTCATTCTTTGCTTCACACATTGTCCTCCCAGGGATATACTGCTTGACCTCTCAGGTCTTCTGAAATCAAGGTAGAAGTCATCTTAACCTCACAATTCCTGCATTCCAAATGCACCTAAAACCAGCACCACGTGAATGATGCCAAGGTCTACTGGATCAGTAGCCAGGCTTCCTTCTTTCTTGGCTGTAGGGGTTGAATGCCTGGATGGATGAACACTTTGACCTTGACTCCAAGGAACAAACTTCCATGCCAGCATCATTTTGGAACCTGGCATGACCACTCTACCATTCTGGAACATGGGGCTCTGTGGCTTTCTTCTCAAGCCAAAATCTCTCTCCCTTGCAATTCTGAGGCTGCAAAAGATGGAGACCTGGTGCCTCCTGTGATGCCCTCAGGCCATCCTTTTAGTTCTCTGGTTTCTTGCTTCTCAGCTCTATCTTTGTAGTCCACAGTGTTCCTGGTGCTTCCTTTCTGGCTAAACTTACAGCATTTTAAACCATCCTGCTTGGCTCTTTAATCTTGTCTAAACATAAATCTGGCTAAAAGACCCAGTGACAGTCATGCTACTGCTCCAATATTTAGCTGCTTTGAAATATCTTTTTCAAGATTAATCAGTCCACTATGCTAGTCTCAGTCTCAGGCAAAGTCTCTGGATACGAGCAAAATTCAGACGGACTTACAGCCAAGCCATAGCACAAATCATCCAGAGTCCAACAAGCAGTGTAGTTCTTTCCAGCAGAAACTACTCCGGCCTGGTCTTTATAGGTGGGCTTTCTTTATAGGTGGGCTTCCTTTCAGTCTTCTGACCAAAATCTCCTCTACAGAATAGCCAAAGCTTTTCCAGCTCTTTGCAAGTAAATGACCTCTCCAAACCTTCCCTATCTCTTCCCATAAGCCATTCTCAAAAACTTGTAATCCAATGGTCAGGCTAGTCACAGCAATGACCCCACTCCTGTAGTACCAAATTCTGTTTCAGTTGCTCTTTTCTCATTGCTGGGACAAATACCTGGCACCCAAAAGGAAGGAAGAAAAAGTTTACTTATCTCACAGTTACTGGAGGCTCCAGTCCATATTCAGCTGGTTCCAGGGTAGAGAGGCACATCGCAGAGAGCAGCATTTCATAGCAGCACAACAGCAACAATGGCAACAGACCAACAATGACAGCTTAGAGTCCGTCACTCGGTCTCTCCTATATTGCATCCAGGTTCTCTGCCCCAGGTTGGTCATAGCACTCACACCCATAATCCCAACAGTACTAAAACCTATAATCCTAGTGGATCACCCATAATCCCAGTAGATCATGAGTTAATTTCAAACTCTAGAAGTCCCTGCCCCATCACTGCTGAGGCTTTGTGGGGACAACTAGACACAAACCATGACAACCCTTTAACTTGGGTTTACTTAAGTTTTGCTATGACTATGTGTGTTGCCTATTATTGGTTATCATTTTGGTGTCAAAATGTGGGTGTCTTTTTTTTTTCAGTAGTGGTCCTGGACCATTCTAGGTTCAGCTAAACAAGCTAAGCAAGCAGGCAGGGCCCTGTAAGCCTTCTTGCTATCCTATCCCCACTTTGTAGTTGCCTTTGCCTCAACTCCATGGGATCTAACATTAAGCCCTCTTCCCAGCCAGCCTGGGCCAATCCCCCTCCTGACTGTGAACTCACAGTGACAGTACTTGCAGAGTAGGCCCTAGCCCTAGGTTCTAATACCTTGAAGTGCTTGGATCATCCCAGCACCCTCTGTGACAGTGCTTTCACATGGGAGAGATGGGCACAGAGACAGTAGCTTTGCTGCAGGTCACACAGCCCTGTGGGATTCCTAGAGCCCCTCACTCCTTCTGTCCCAGGCCTGTCTCCCCTGGGGTTCTTGCAGGCAGTGAAGTCCTGTTCCTCCTTCCCTTCTCTGAGCCTTGTAGGACACTTTTGCTTAGAGTCACTCCCCCGCTGCCTCCATTCTGCTCTCGCAACAATAGCTCCTTTTTGTATTTAACAACTGTCTCAGGCTCTTTACTACATTTTAGGGTTCACAAAGACAAGTTCTGTATTGTGCTCTAGAACTGTGTGTTAGCACAGGGCACAGATGTTCACTGAGCTACACTGAAGCTTAAGAGGCAATAGGTAATGGTGAGTGTCGCCTGCCTGATGCCACCACTCACGTGGCTTCTTTTGGCTCCTGGGGTCCCAGATGCTGTTTTTTTTTCACCGTGGATGTTGAAGAGTACGAGACACAGACAGCTAGAATTGAAGAAGGAGACACCATACAGGCTGTCAGGTTGCATGGATGGGAGTTTAGAGCCATGTAAGCGCATATGGAAATACAGGGAGGTTAGTAATGTAATCAGCGTGAAGTTGCTCACTTCACACGTCCAGCCTTAAGTATGCTGCTAGCTGTGTTTTTATCATGCCGATTATCAGGTTAAGGCCTCTTTTCCATGCTTCACTTGGCTTAAGGTGTTCCTCATGAATAGATGCTAACTTCTGTCAGATGCATCATTTGGTTGAATATGTAATGTGCTTCGCCTCCTTTTGCCTATCAATATGGTGAATTTCTTTGATTTTTCTAGTGTTGAAACCAGCTGTGCAATTCAGTCCACTTGGTATTAATGTCTTGTTCTTTTTACATATTCTGGACTCAGTTGATTTCTTTGCAGACTATTGCCTCTAGGGACTCAAGTGGTATTGATCTGTAGGCAACAGAATTCTGTTGCTGCCATTGAGACAGGATAGGATCACATAGCAATATAACAGCAACTGTTTTCCAGGAAATAACATGTTTCATTGCTATTAGTCAGAAATCACATTTGATGAACTGGAGGAGAGCAGGCAGGATGAGATACTTATGGAGAGGGATCCTTATTTAATCTAGAAATCAGGCACCATGTCTCTATTACTTTTATGAAGTAGGTTGAGTATTCATGACTTTCTTCTCTTCAGGTAGAATATGCTATCTTAAGAAACATTACAGAGCTGAGAAGAATCTATAGCTTCTATAGCAGCTTAGGATGTGATCACTCTCCGGATAATACCTTCCTGATGAGGAAGCTTCACTTCTGGAGATTTCTAAAAGACTGCAAATTTCATCACCACAACATAACTCTTGCAGATATGGACAGGATATTAAGTGGTAAGTATTCCAGGTCTGTCACTTTGTTGAGACTAAAAGATCATTAGCGTGCCATGATGTCGTAGGAATGAGTCAGATGTTGGGAGGAGGGCTGAGTGTGTGGCTCAGTGACACAGCACTTGTCTAATATGTGAGGTCCTAGTTTTAATGCCCAGCACTGAAAACAAAAAGAATTGAGCAGATAGGGAATGCACAGCTTAAGAGAGGTGTTCCAGAAGTCAGTGTGTGGCCTTGCTTTGCATGCTTACAATATACTTGCAGAGGTGACCTTATACAATAATAGCGACAGTACAAGACCATCAGTAAAGGACTCAGCAAAGTATGGCCATGGCCAGCCCCACCCACACCCATTCCACTAGACCTCCCTGGAGTAGTTTTGCCTGTGTCTGTATTCTGCCTGTGGCTGCTTTCTCCTATGCCACAGAGTTGAATAGTTGTGACTGAGCCAGCCTGGACCATATATATTTACTCTAAGGTTCCTTACAGAGAAGGATCTGTCCCCCGTGTATAATGGAAAAACTTGAAACTGACAGGTCAGAGGCAAGGAGGTGGAGGGAGTACTAAAAAGTTGTCTAGAAAATGTTTTAGGTGATGTATTAGCCTTCCCATGGCTGGACACAATACCTGACACCTACAGCTTAAAGGAGAGGTTTCATTTAGCTCACGATTTAGGGAATTCAGCCCATGGTCAGCCGGCTCCACTGTGATTGATGAGCCTGGTGTCCAGGAAGCAGAGAAGGGAGGAAGATCCACCATCCCAAGGCACATCCCCAGTGACACATTTTCTCTAACTACCCGCTTAGCTGTGAGCTCATCTACAGATGAGTGTGGAGCCCCCATGATTCAGTCACCTTCTGAAACCCCCACCTCTGAATACATGAGATTTCTAGGGGAGATTGTAGGTTTAAGCTATTATAAAAAGTCCTTAAGATTTTAAATTGGAAAGTCCATGAGATCATTGAGCAGCCTTACAGGTTTTACTTGTTTCAGTTGAATTCTGAGAGGCAGAACTGGAAGCCTCAAGTTACTTTCTCAAAAAATAGCATATTTTTTATGGAGCCAGGTGTGGTAGTGCTCGCCTGTAATCCCAGCACTTGGGAAGCTGAGGCAGGAGGATTGGTGTGAGTTCGAGAACAGCCTGAGCTACAAAAGTGAGCTCAAGGTCAGCCTGAACTGCACAACAAGACCCTGTCTCAAAAACACACACACACAAAAGCATATTAATGTGATCAGTATATATAAAATGTAACAATAAAATTAATTTTAAAGATACTAGAGAAACATTTTTTAACACACTCATGACGGCCTAATTCGTTTACTACCAGGTAGCTCTGATTTAATTCATATGTCTCACTGTTGGGCAGCTCTAATTTAACTTAATAAAATAAAATTGTTTATAATTTTTAACTGGTGAGAATATGATTAACTAATTTAAATATATCATATAAATACAAATTGTATAAATATATGGTTAATCTTTAGATTTAAACAGCTAACTAATACCGGGCGTGGTGGCTCACGCCTGTAATCCCAGCACTCGGGAGGCTGAGGCAGGAGGATTGGTGCGAGTTCGAGACCAGCTTGGGCTACAAAAGTGAGCTCAAGGCCAGCCTCAACTGCATAGCGAGACCCTGTCTCAAAAAGACAAACAAAAAAATAAATAAATAAATAAATAAATAAATAAACAGCTAACTAGATTTGGTTCATTTATATGCTTTTTATTGTTTTCTTTAGAAGAAAGATCAATAAAAGTGATTAGATCCATTTACACCACCAGTGATACAAGCCACCTGGTTGGGACAGTCATGCCCATACCACCAGTAGTTCAAGCCTGCAGGAATGTAATTGTAATATTGGTTTACAGTTAGCAGTATGAAGCTGTGGTTCAGGTGACTTTGAAACACAAGGGACAAAGTAAATTACAAGTGTTTTGTAAAGGAACCAGACAGCAGTTCCTTGTGGTGATTTTTGGTTGGATGTTCTTGTATGTTTGGAGTACTCTTGCAGAGGCAGGGGGCTCCCTCATGGTCAGTTCTTTGGTTTGTGTAGGAGGAGGAAATAAAATAGGTGCTGTCAGAAATACTCTCCCATTACATACTCTCCAGTTTTCTTCTTTTAGCCTGTAACAATATGCCAGTTGAGGAAATTCATTCTCCATTTACAACAATACTTCTGAGAACATTCCTGACCTATCTCCTGCAGTTGGCCTACCATATTCATCACAAAAACTATCAGTAAGTGCCTGGTATTGAGTAATTCCTAGTGTGGGACCTTGTAGTAATGTCATCCTCTTTTTTCCAGTGATCTGTGTTGTCTCCATATGGCCTCATAATGAAGGTCAAACAGCAAAACTTTCCCCAAATTTCAACACAATAACATATTATAGTAAAATTCAGAATACCCACCACACTGGTGGCATTTCAGTGCTGTATGGAGCTACTGGAATTTTATTCAAAATAAGGCACGACCAACTCTTATTTCTTAGGTCAGAATTTCCTGTCTTAAAGCAAACATAGTGCCTTTTGCTCACCCCAATTTTTTTAATTTTTTAGATTTACAAAACTTTTGTTCCTGTCTAAAGTTCCTGGTGTTTGTGTGTGTGTGTGTGTGTGTGTGTGTGTGTGTGTGTGTGTGTGTGTATGTGTATGGTACAGGGGCTGGAACTCTGAACCTTATGCTTGCCAGGCAGGTGCTTATGCTGCTGAGCTATATCCCTAGTCCCTAAAGTTCCTATATATCCTTCACCCAAATTCCTTTGTTTATATCCTACCTAACATAGTAATTTATTAAAATCAAGGAGTTAATATTACTCTGATACTGTTAACTACACTCACAGGATTTTAAAAGATGCCTCCAAGGGCTGGTGAGGTAACTCGGTAGACTAAGCACTTGCTCAGGCAAGTGCAGGGGCCAGGATTCAATCCCTGGCACCATGTGTAGCACTGCCCCCCACTTAGTGCTGAGCCATTGCTGAAGTCTGGCTGTAATCCCATCACTAAGGAGGCTGAAAACAGGACCATCACTACCAGTCTGAGCTGTAAGGAGGCCCTGAACAACACAGAGAAGAAAACTAAAACTGAATAATTTCTCTGGTTTTCCCAGTAGCCATGTAGCTGTCCCCTTTCTGTCCCAGGCTCCAAGTTGAGCATGCATCTTCACACTGAACCGTAATGTCCTCTCTGGCTCCTCTACCCTGTGATCATTTCTCAGACTTTGTCGTGACCTTGACACTTAAAAGAAATCTTAACCAGCTACTTTGTGACACTTCATGACTCTGTGTGCCACAAAGCTGTTTCATGATTCTACTGGGCTTATGGGTTTGGGGGAAGAATACTGTGGGGGCAAGTGACCCTCTGCTCCCATCACAAAAGTGGTACTTTCTGTCCAATGTCTTATAAAGACAAGATTAACCCTACTTGTAGATTGGAAGGTGGCCAGGCAGGGTTTTCTACTGCAAACTCATGGTCTCTCTTTTTTTTTTTTTTTTTTTTTTTTTGTCTTTTTGAGACAGGGTCTCGTTATGCAGTTGAGGCTGGCCTTGAGTTCACTTTTGTAGCCCAGGCTGGTCTCGAACTCGCACCAATCCTCCTGCCTCAGCCTCCCGAGTGCTGGGATTACAGGCGTGAGCCACCACGCCCGGCTCTCATGGTCTCTTTATTTCTCTACCCTGATAGACCCAGTCCAGTTATTGTCTAGTCCACACCCTGGAAGAGGGAATTTAAGTTCTGTCTCCTGGATGGAATAACTGATGTCTTTTTAATCACAGAAATCAGAGGCCATCACTCTTTCTGTGTTTTACAAAGCTGATGACTGAAAACATCCGTCCAAATGCCTGCCAGGTAAAAGGTAAATATGAAAAAATAGGATAATATTCATTGTCATTTAGAATTTTGTCATCGTTTTGTTTGTTTGTTTTGCGGGACTGGGGTTCAAACTCACAACCTTGTACTTGCCAGGCAGGCACTTGTGCCATGGAGCTATCTCCTCGGCCCTGTAATCAGTTTTTTGTTGTTGTTGTTTTTTGTTTTTTGTATCAGGACCAGGCAGGCACTTACACTTCTGGGTTATCTCCCACGGCCCTGTAATCAGCTTTTGAATGTTATGTTTTCAGGTAATTTATTTGGTAAGCAAGAAGGGCTGTTCTGTACAGTAAATTACATTGATAAGTGTTGGGAGATATATAACTCCTACTGCAGACCGAGTACAGCTCCTCCAGGTGAGCTTACGATGAAGATGAGACACTTTCTGTGGATGCTGAAAGTAAGTTTAATGCCACTTGGGTTTGCTATTGGCTTTGTATTTACAGGAATCTTTACATTAAGGGCCAGATATTCTAGCTGTAATATCAGGGATGAGTTGGGGGGCAGTCCTGGGATAGAACCCAGGCCTTGTGTGTGTGCCAGACATAGGCAGATGATTTAGCCCTGAACTACATCCCCAACCCCTTGTGAGAAAAATGGCTGAAACAGGCTCCTACTAAGTCACTCAAGCTGGCCTCAAACTTGTGATCTTCCTGCCTCAGCTTCCTGAGTAGCTTGAATCATACACATGTACTACCACCACACCCTGACCTGGGATGAATTTGCATGAAAATTCAATGATTGAGTTTCCTTTGACAGAAAGAACGATGCAGGTAGTCTGTGATAATGGGAGGCCAGAGGGGAAGCCTTCCTGTACTGCAGATTAGGGACTGGGAATAGCTGCATTCATGTCTACATTGCTGCAGACCTGGCCACTCAGAGACAGATGACAGCATGAATAGTTGTTGTTATTATTGTTGTTGTTGTTGTTGTTATTATTGGACTTTGTGGTGGTAGGAACCAAGGGCCTTGCACATGCAGGGCAGATGTTCTCCTGCTGAGCTACATCCCCATCTCTGAAAAGCAGTGAAGTCTTGTTTACACAGGGTTCTCATACTATCAGCATTCTCATGCTATCAGGTGAGATTATTCTGGATGAAGCTGAAGGAGCCAAATACTAGTGACAGAATGCTTTAAAACATCTAGCAGTACTGTATGTATGTGAAAAAACAGACAATGACCACATCTTTAGGAAAATAAATTTTAAAATGTATAGCTGGGTATAGGATATTTTACCACTGTTTATTGCTTACCTTAGGCCCCCACTTTTGTGGAGTTGGGGATTGAGCCAAGAGCCAGGCCTTTTAAATGTTAAGACTGGGGCATCCTAGGTCACTAAGTTGCCCAGGCAGGGCTTGAACTTGGGATCCTTCTGCCTTAGCCTCCCAGGGTGCTGCGATTATAGGCAAGCACCACCACACTTGTATTACCTTACCCTTTCTTCACAGTCATTTGTCCTTACAGAGTGGATCACATATCATGGCTCTGACTGCATCCTTTGCATGGTGGGTAACATGCCCTTTCCCTCCATGCTTTGCTCCAGTGGCAGAGTTAGAGGCTCCACTGGCTTGGGAGTTGTGTTCTTCCTATTGCGTTGCATCACAAATGTTTCTTGGGGCTTCAGTGGATTCCTGGGGTAGCAGCAGGACTCTCATGTTTGCCACAAGCCTTCATTGCCGATGTCCAGTATTTCAGCAGGGACCATGCACCATGGTCACTTTGAGAGTCTTATCCATAGCATGTATCAGCTGTGAGCCTGATTTTTTTGAAAAAGCTTGCCTCACCACTTAGGTGAATACCCTGAAGTATAGGTGCATACAGGAGAGAGGAGCTAAATACTTGAGTTTTCTCTGCATTAAACTTTAGGACAATGATATCCTAGCAATTCACAGGTTTTCCTTCCTTTCAGTTAGGTACTAGAAATTGAACTCAGGGCCTCATACAAAGGTAGGCACTCTGCCACTGAGCTACAGGGCAGTTGTTTTTAAAATTTTAAGAGTCACACTTAAGTGGATAGGTTGACCTTGAACTTATGATTTTCCTGCTTCAGCCTTCCGGAGTGTTAGGGTTACAGGGGTGTGCCACTGCACCCAGCTTGTTCTTCAGCTTCAATGTTAGACCTTCTGCTCAGTTCTGTGGTGAACCTTGGATGTCAGTAGCCAGTGGCATGCCACAAAGCTGACTGAAAGCCCTGTGGGTGGTGGCACTTGGCAGAGATGCAGCTTCAATATGGCATGTTGCCAGGATGTTCATGTCAAGCTATGAGCATGGGGAGGTCTTGTCTCTTGGATGAGGATGTCTGGATGCTGGCTGTTGCAGGCCACAGAATAGAAGAAAGGGGGAGTGGGCTGTGGAGGGGTGACGACAAGACCTATTTGCACTCACTGCTTTTGCAGCACAGCACTGTGATTTGAGAGGAGCTGAGTATCTTCCCTGCCAGCTTCTCTGGGGATTGGTCTCCTGAGTGTAGACTTTCTCTGCAGAAAGCACTCTGGGCAGACCTGAGCTGGTCTCCTGTGTGCAGCTGCCTGTAGTGGCCTCTCCTGTAGCTGTGTCTCCCTGAGCTCCTTTGCTGTGCTCCACCCAGCAGCCCAGACCTCCCTAGCCCCTGGAATTATGTGGCTGTTTCATGCCTGGATCATTTGTTTCTCCATTATCTCTGACCTGGGTTTGCGTAAAATTTAAAAAAAAAGAAAAGAGAAAGGAAGCTACATTAATTTTTAAGAGGAATTGGTAAAAGGACAGAGTGGTAAATACTCAAGTTAGTCCAGAGTGCCGTGCAAGATGATGAGTTTTGTTACCTGGGCTTGGTGTGCGTGCTAATAATTCCAGCACATGGGAGGACGAGGCAGGAGGATTGCTTCAAGTTCAAGGCCAGCCTAAACTGCAGAGTGAAACCCTGCCCCCCCCCAAAAAAAAAAAATCAAATGATCAGTTTTTAAGATAACGATTTTTGGTACATTTTTTAAAAGGTAGTTGATTGCATACACTGACATTAAAATACCTATCTTTCTAATTATAGCAAGTTATGGTTTAGCTGACTGTTTCTTTTACAGGACTTTAAAATGATAAATAAGGAATTAAGCCCAACCAAATTTGTGGCAATAATAGCAGAGGATAATCCTTTCATACACGATGGAATGGACAGCAACTTTGAACTTGAGGTTTGTGAAACTGTCAAAGTGGTACAAATCTGATTCAGGATGTGTATTTTCTTTGGATACCAAGAACTAAGCTTTGATGGAAAACGATATGGATCTAAATACATGAAATTATACACATACATATATACATGTATGTGTACTTATATCCTTGATTGCATTTACAATACTATTGTAATAGATAATTTTTCCACTTTTTTGAGAGAGGCTCACTAATATATTCCTGGCTGGTTTTGAACTCACTGTGTAGCTCAGGCTGGCCTCAAGCTCATGGCAATATTCCTGTCTCAGCCTCTAGGATTATAGGTGGTATGGTCTGTGTTTGGGTGTTCCCCTAGAAACCTCATGCAGTCATAGGGTGGGCTTGTAGTTTTCCACTGGTTCTTGGTGCAATGCTGGGATTATGGGTGTGAATGCGATACCTATTCTAGGGTATGTTGCCCACAATAACAGGGAGAGAAAGAGGCTTGTTCTCTTTCTCCTCCGTTTTCATTCTTGTTGCTTTTGTTGTCTTCCAATGCCAAGAACTGTTGCCCTTTGCCGTGTGCCACTCTACCTTGGAGCCAGCTGATCATAGGCCAAAATCCCCCCAAACTGTGAGCTAAATTAACCTTTCCTTCCTTAATTTTGAGGATCAGGCATTTTTTTCCTCAGCAACAAGAAAAAAATAACTGAGACAACTGGCATGCACCACCATCCCCAGTAGAAACGGTGACTAAGAAATGAACTCCCAGATCAATCCCAGGCCACCACTTAACGCATCAGAATGAGCGTGACTCCTGTGTTTTCTTACATTTCAGCTGGTTTTCCTGGAATTCTTTGAAGCTCTTGTATCCTTCTCACTCTTTGTTCCTCAGCAAAAGACTAAGTTCTCTTTAAATGTGTCAAATGACGACTCATCTGGAAACAGATGTGGAAGCACACTAACAAATCAGGTAACACCTTAGAATTTACAAAGAAAGAGATGGTTTTATTTTAGAGTGGATGAACCTTCATTAGAATGATCTTGCACTGCTTACTTATGAGTTTAAAAAAAAAAAAAACTATGATGTATGTTCAAATTTTGAAAGGAGAGTACTGTTGTTTTTTGTTTTATTTAAGTTAGGAAGAATGTATTTCCTGGTCAAGGCCCAGGAGGGTGACTCTTAGCCCTAGCAGTGGAAATAAAAGTTAAGTCTGTGTGCTCAGGCTAGATGGTCTGAGGTGAGTTTTTAGGTGACTTTTTGTTACATGTGTATAGTGTTTATACAAGTAGAAACTGCAGACTAAAGCTGTCAAAGAACAGGTCCTCAAGGCTGGAGTTTGCTCCAAAGACAGATGCCCCAGGTGCTACCACAGGATGCTGGTAGTAGAAGGACTGTGCTGGAAATTTTAAGAAGGATCCAGAATATGAGTCAAATTCAGGCCAATGTTTTGGTGAGGATTTCAACCTAGTGGTTTTTAAAGGATTTCTGATGTTTTGGGACATTCATCTGGAGGCACAGGGAGGCCTTGTGGGACCCTTCACAGCCTCTTGGTGGGGTGGCTTCTCGCTGTAGGTTGAGGAGCACTTCATTTCACATATCCTTGGCACATGCCATGGGTTCTTCATAGAGAGGCTTGGGAATTTCTGTTCTTTTCCATACCTTAGTGCCACTACATTAGCCAGCTAGGCTCTCTGTGGCTCTTTTCTGAGGGAAACAAATGTCCACCTTGAATTGGCTCATAATTTCATAGAGGTGTAACATGAAACACCTGAGGCAGGAAACTATAAAAAGGTCTGAGACGTTCAAGAGCTCCATCTGTTGATCACCTTCTTGCGGGCAGACACAAGGTGGCACATGACAAGAGACATCATGTCTCTGTGTGTATCTGGTCTGTCTCCTTTTTTTTATTTTTTTTAACTTTTTTTATTACTTTTAAAGAGAAATAACAATATAGTTTCAAAACACATTAGTAGTACATTTGCAACAATTGATACATTGCATATTGTTGTCCTCATAGTAGTTACACAGAGCACAGGGTGTGGATGTGATAAATTTTCTAATCGATATTGGTAAGGAAAGAAAAAAAGAAAAAAAATTTCTTCTCTTTAAACTGAGAGGATGTAGTCGTATTCATATTCCAGTGTTCCATAATTGCATAGGGTTACCGATGAAACTGGCCATGTTGGAGACTGTTGATTTAAGTCTCTTACAGCTCATCATACTAATCTAGTTCTGCATTTTATGCCTCACAATTAAGCTTTTCCACTGGGTGATCAAGGGCAAGTTAAAGCAAGACCTGTATAACAACACATTCATCTTTTGTATCTTCCAAGGTCAAATCCCCTCAGGATTAACTTTAGAACCATGTACAGTGCTTTGTAGTGCTGTTGTCAGTGTCACCCTTCAGGACAAGTCATGGCCGCTGCTTGAGCCTGAGAGAATGTTTTTTTCTCTAGATGACTCTCCTTAGACATACTATACTTCATTTATCCCTTTCCTCTGAGGTCCCATAATCTCCTTGACCAAAAAATTTGGGACACCATTAAGTTATAGGATGTCACAGCACAAGTTCTCTTATGTCCTGAGTCCTCACTGATGTTGAAGAGCTAGGGCCAAAATGTTGGCTATCCTCGTAGCCCTTCTTTTTCTCCAATTTTTGGTCTGTTAACTTACATTTTCAGCCCTCCAGCAGAGAAGCTTTATGATACTATTACTTTATAACATAGGTAATTGAGCTTAACATCACTGTCTTTCTGAATATCAGACATCTTAGACTTAGCTTGAAATTGGTATTTTCCGTCAATCATTGATATTCTAATAAATCTCTATAGAATGTGATAAAAGCAATTACACATTTTACACAGGCGTTTAGAAATCCAAGGATGTACAAAATTGTAGCCTGTCAAGCCTATGGCATTTTGCCTATTCTCTTACTCTCAATTAGTACTCTTGTTTTTATTAATCAACCATTTACTTGAGAGAGAGTATAGCAGTAACTGAGTTTATATTAGAAGCAGAATACATCTAAAAGACCAGAATGACAGGCATTCCAAGCATAGTTTTAGTGTTGTACATTGCTATCATCAATGTGAAAAACCTTTTGAAGGTTCTTAGGACCAATATCTGATTCATCCTGTGTATGTAAGTGCATGGTTTTGCTCCTGCTGCTTTTCCTCTTTTCTGCTTCCAGTCACTTCATTGTTTAATCCATAAGTCTTTGATTTCATTCAGCTATGTTGTGCCTTTCCATTTTTATTTCTTCTTTAGAGTTCTTACACTAAGGAGACTATATGGAATTTACATATGTAGGTCTGGTTGATTTCACTTATGAGTATATGTTGAATATACATCCATTTATATATGAAGTCTTCCAGTTTATCATTCTTTATAGCTGAGTAATATTCCACTGTATAAAAATACCACATCCTTTTCAACCATTCTTCATATGATGGGCATTTTGGTTGTTTCCAAGATCTTGCTATTACAAATTGGGCTGCTATAAACATAGGTACACTGATATCGCTGTGGTATGATGTTTTCAGTTCTTCTGGGAAAATTCCCAGTAGGGGGATAGCTGGATTTAATGGGATTTCCAGTTCTAGTTTTTTAAAAATCCTCCACACTGTAGCCAGGCGTGGTAGCAGACGCCTATAATCCCAGCACTCGGGAGGCGGAGACAGGAGGATCAGTGTGAGTTCGAGACCAGCCTGGGCTACAAAAGTGAGCTCAAGGCCAGCCTGAACTGCATAGTGAGACCCTGTCTCAAAAAGACAAAAAAAAAAAAAAAAAAAAGCCTCCACACTGCTTTCCATAATGGTTACACCAATCTGCATTCCCACCAGCAGTGGAGAATAGTTCCTCTTTCCCCACAGCCTCTCTAACATTTGTTGCTGGTTGATTTCTTTATGATAGCCATTCTTTCTGGGGTTAGGTGGTATCTAAGTGTTGTTTTAATTTGCATTTCACCGATGACTAGTGATGTGGAGCATTTCTTCATGTACTTACAGGCTTGCTGAATTTCTTTCTCTGAGAATTGTGTGTTCATTTCAGATGTCCATTTCTGGACTGGGTCTTTGAATTTTGGGACCCTAATGGTTTTTAGTTCTTTATAAATTCTAGATTGAAGACCTTTGTCTGAATACTTATTAGTTAAAATCTTTTCAAAATTTGTGGGTTGTCTTTTCACTCTGTTGGTAATTTCTTTTGACGTGCAAAAACTTAGCCGAGGAGGTCCCATTTGTTGATGCTTTCAAGTGTTAAACGTGCATTTTGATTTTTGCCCATGAACTCTTTGCCTACGCTGACTTTCTCCCACTTCCTCTTCCAGGATCTATCTCCTTCTTATAAAACCACCAGGCTCAGTCATGGGGCAGTGCCCTATAACTGTAACCAATCCAGATCACTTCCCAAAGGCCACATGGTCTGATTCCATAGTCAGATTAAGTTTCCACCCTTTTCATTCCTCACAAGGATTAAATTTCAACACAGAAAGCCTGGGGGGACACTGAAGCCCCAGCCAGACCACAGCAGATGCTGTTGTCATAGTTTCTGAAAGGATAGGTGTGAACATCTGCAGAGAGCTCCTGCTCAAGTTAGCTCCCAGTCTTCAATGTCACTCCACACAGTTTCTTTTGTTTACAGCATGTGAACCATGAAGTTTCTTTGTTTTTCTTTTATAATGCAGCCCAGTAATTTGATTGGGGTTAGTTCCCCTCATTCTTTTCTGGAAATGGAAAATTCATGTCATATTCCAATTCTAATCACTGCTCCCTTCTGATGAAAAGTTTGGGAATCGTCAGTTAAAGGTTAAAGAAATCCCAGTCTTTTTGCTCCACTCACAGCAGCTTCACATGTTTCAGTAATCTGGGGCAGACCACAGAGAGGGCACCTAAGCTCAGGACATCTGGAAAAGCTGCTGCCTCTTGTACTGTTAGCTGAGTGCACCGATGTATGCATCCAGGGGCCAAAGAAAGAGGCACCAGAAAGAGGTGGAAAGAGTGTCCCTGGGATTTACACTGCACTCGGAGCAGTTTGCATTCCCAAGAGCTGGACTAAGGAATCCTAATACATAAGAGTGCTATAATTTGGATCTGAAATGTCCCTAGAACAGAATCACCAGCAGTCTGAGCGCCTGCCTGGCAAGTGCAAGGACCTGAGTTAGATCTCTGGTACTATCACAAAGCTGGACGCTGAAACCAGGCGTAGTGGCACATGCCTGTAATCCCAGCAGTGGGGAGGCTGGGACAGGAGAATCACTGTAAGTCCATGCTACCTAACGAGACCCTGTACCAAATACATACATACATAACTGAATGACTTTAAAATTTTTCTTTAAAAGACACACACACAAAAAAAAAAAAAACAGAGAATATTTCCTTCAAAGGAGAAGGTGAACCAAGAGAAAACATGATGGCAGACTTACAAGACTTTCAAACAGAAGTCTTTGAGAAACCAAGAGTGCTTAAGAAGACTGAGAAAGTCAAGAAAGTGATGTGTATATATAGAGAGTGGAAGTAGCAACAAAGATAAAGAAAAATGTTAGAGCTAAAAAGTATAAAAACCAAAATGAAAAGAAAAATCACCAGTGTGCTTCAGTGGCAGGTTTGACCAAGCTGAAGAATTAGAGAAGTTGGACTGAAGGTTGGAGAGATAGCTTGGCAGTCTAAGGGCCTGCCTGGCAAGCACAAGGACCCAGGTTCAATCCCCAATACCAGATATATGCCAGCTACTGAAACCCAATGTGGTGGGTAGTCCCAGCACTGGGGAGGCTGAGATAGGAGTCCGAGCTGTGTAGCAAGAACCTGTATCAGATAAATTATTTTTTTTGAATTTTTAATTTAATTTAATTTTATTTATTTATTTTATTGTTTCAGAACCTTTATTTGTCTATTCACTCATTTTTATGGCTGGCTCAGCCTGCCCCAAGGGCAGGGCTGGCACAGCATGTGGTGCCGGGGATTGAACTGCGGTCCCTGAAGCTGCCCAAGCTTTCCCAAGCAGGCGCTTTAGACCACTGAGCCATCCTGCTGGGCCCCAGATAAATAAATTTTTTTTAAAAAAGAAAGAAAAAGAAATTGGGCTGGGTGCAGCTCAGTGGTTGAGTATTTACCTAATGAGGCCCTGGCTTCCATTCCCTGTACTGGGGAAAAAAAAAAAAAATCAGTCAACTTGAAATTAAGACAAACGAAATGTTGAGTCTGAGGAACAGAAAGCAAAAGGATTGAAAAAAGTGAATAGAACCTAAGGGACACAGCGATTACCACCACCTGAGAAGATGGGAGAGTGAAAGGAACAGATTATTTGAAAAAGAAAAAACAAAACAGAAAACTCCCCACATTTTAACAGTGAATGCAAATAAGCATACAAGAAATTCAACAAACTTCAAGCAAGATGACTTCAAAAATACACACTTAGGCATATTATAATTAAGCTGTTGAAAGGCAAGAGTATCCTGAAACCATGCAGAGGGAAGTGTCTTGTCACATACAAAGGACTTGTAGTAAGATTGTCAAATTGTAAGTCAGCTGTGGTGTCACGCTTGTAATCCCAGTACTCTAGGAGGCTAAGGCAGAAAGACTGCAAGTTCAAGTATAGTCTAAGCAAGTTGGTAATTTTATTTATTTATTTATTTATTTTCTTGTTTCAGAACTTTTGTTTATTTATTTATTTTTATGGCTGGCTCAGCCTGCCCTAAGGGCAGGGCTGGTGCAGCATGTGGTGCCGGGGATCAAACCGAGGTCCCTGCAGCCACCTAAGCTTTCCTAAGCAGGCGCTTTAGACCACTGAGCCATCCTGCCAGGTCCCGCAAGTTGGTAATTTAACAAGACTCTTTCTTCTCTTTCTCAAAACAAGTCTCGGGGGGAAGAAGAAACCTACAGGCCCAGAGATATAGCTAAGTGCAAAGCTCTAAGCTCAATTCATAGAGCATGTGAAAGACAAGACTTTCAGGTGGTAGCTCAGGCCCAGTGCCTAACTGGCAAGTGCGATGCTGAGCATTTGATTCCTGGTACCAGGAAAAAAAAAAAAAAAAAAAAAAAAAAAAAAAAAAAAAAAAAAAGATTATTAGATTTCTTACCAGAGACTTTGAAGGCCAGATGACAGTGCACTGATATATTTAAAATACTAAAAACAAAAACAAACCTGTTTCCCCAAAATCCTATATTCAGCAAAACTGACCTGTAAAAGTTAGGGAGAAATGAAAATATACTGTAGTGGATTGCCAACTGGTGGTTAACTTGTTACACCCGGTTGAACTGAAGTAGTATGGTGCTAGGTGTGGGAGGCCACCTAAGGGTTGTTGCTGGTAGTGTAAGAGGCAGAACTGGAGAAGACTGGTGTCAGGAAGCAGTGGGGAACTATTGGAAGCTGTTGGTTCTCTTGAGCTATTCTGCTTGGGGACCTTGTGATACTGGCTTTCCTTGTGAACTTGGCTGTTCTCATTGGAGGAGCTTGGGACCTCATTGTTGCCGAGAATGGCTGTGGTTCACTTTTGGGGAGCTGTGGTCCTCACCTTGAGCATTGCTTCCTGGCTATGGAGTGGAAGATGGTGTGCAATTCAGTCTCTTGGAAAAGCTGGTTATGTGATGGGAACTTAGCTTTCCCCTTTATCAGAGGAGCTTGGGACCTAACTGTTGGTGAGGATGGCTGTGGTACTTTTAAAAAATTTAATCTTTTATTTATTTATGTATTTGGTACCGGGTGTCACTACTCAGCTCAGACTCATAGTGATCCTCGTGTTTCAGCCATCCCAGAACTGGGATTACAGGCATGCACCACCACGCCCAGCTTCAGTGGCCAGCTTAGCACAGGGGCCAGCATGACATGGAAGCCTGCACGACATGCATTACCTTGGATTGAACCTGGGTCCTTGTGCCTCCAAGGAGGTGATCAGACTGCTGAGCTATCTCCCTGGTCCTGGTTGTGGTCCTATTTGAAGGAGCTCTGGTTCTTACCTTGAACATTGCTTCCTGGCTCCAGTTCAGATCCTTTCTAGTTTCTACCACTAACCCTTGGGCCTTCCCAGCATAGACCCATGAAACAGGCCTGCACGAGACATTGTTGTTGGCTCTAGGCCTCCAGTTGGACTCATGGGAGGTGTTGTGATAGGCTCTGAGTCTTTAGCTGGACTCATGCAGGACATTATCCTGGGATTAGGCCTTCAGCTGGATTCTTTGGTCTTGAGTGTAAGGCTAGACTTTCTGCAGTCTTTGTATATGACTCTTTGGGTGATTCATTATAAAATAATCTTATAATATGTGTCCTGTATTGTACTGTTCCCCTAAGAAAAACTCCAAACTACAACAGATAGAAGTGGGGAATGAATTTCTACTATGCCTATTCTGCATGAGATCATAAAGGAAGTCTGGCAGGTTGAAAGGACACTATCAGACAGACTACTTTACAAAAAAAAAATTAATCTATAAGTGGTCTACAATAAAAACTTCTCTGTGTCAAAGGGCATCATCAGCTATTGGTGTAGGGGACCATGTATCTGATAAAGTTTAAGGCCCAGAATACACACACACACAGCACTCCTGACACTTAATATCAAACCAGCCCAATTGAAAATGAGCAGACACCCTGAATACATGCTTCTCCAAAGAAGACACATAAATGGCCAGTGAGCACACGGAAAGATGCTCAGCATCACCAGCCACTAGGAAATGCAACTCAAAAGCCCAGTGAGACTTGTCTCTTCTGTTAACAGGGCTGCTAACAACAACAGAATGATACATGTTGGTGAGGGGTAGGGAAACTGCAATCTTTGTGCACAGTTGTAGGGGCTATAAAATGGTTCAGTCTTGGTGAACAATAGTGATATGGCTTAGATCTAATGTGCCCCTGGAGCACGGGGCGCTATACCCACTGGTAGATCCATTCATGGATGAGTTCAGAATGTGCCCTTAGGGGTGAGCCATGGTGAGAGGTGATCAGCAGGGCCAGGAGCTGCAAGTCTGTGCCCTCCCCAGCTGCTCTCTTCTCTCTTGCTCTGGCTGCCAAGGGTGAGCAGCTTTCCTCTGCCGTGCCCTTGTCATGCCATTTCTGCCATGGAGCCAGCTGGCTGAACCTTCTCAAACCAGAGCCCAAATAAACCTCTCCTTTATGTGGCAGGCATCTGGTATTTTGTTCCAGTGATAGAAAAGTGACTGATGCAAACAGTGGTTCTGCTTTGGGCTATGTAGTAGTGACCCAGTTCCGAGATGCTTTTGTTTGTGAACAGTTTGGTTTACAAACAGAATTGTTGGCAAAATTTTGTTTTTGTTTGTGGACTCTTCATAAAGTGATGAGCACAACTGTGGCCATATTTTCTAGGATCATGGAACAAACTAAGTTCATAAACGTAGGCACTACTGTACACCCAAAAGAATTGAAAGTAGGGTCTGGAAGGTAATTTATATAGCCATGATCATAACAGCAGCATTTGCAATAGCCAAACTATGGAAGCATCACTGAAGTCTCTACAAATGCATGGAATATGTAAAATGTGGCATATAGTGGAATATTACTGAGCCCTAAAAAGGAATAGAATCTTGACACATGCTTCAACGTGGATGAACTTGAGGACATTAATGATAAATGATATAAACCAGTCACAAAAGGATAGCACTGTGGTTCCACTTGTACGAGGTACCTAGAATACTGAAATTCACAGGGATAGAAAGTAGAATGGTGGTGGCCAGGGGTTGGAGGGAGGAAAACAGAGAGATTTGTTTGTTTGTTTGGGTTTTTTTGTGGTACTGGGGACTGAACTCAGGACTCTGCGCTTGCCAGGCACACGCTTATTCTACTGAGCTCTGTCCCTGGCCCTGAGAGTTAATAAAGTTTCAGTTCTGCAAGATGAAAAGAGTTACACAGATGGATGTTGAAGGCTGTAGGGGACCTGGCCAGGAATGAATGGTTAAACTGTGGAACAAAAGCACACAAATAATTAAACCATGAGGCAAAAATCTGCAGCTCTACGAGAAGTAAATAATTGAACTGCGGGGCAAACACACACAGGCTGTTGAAGAATCAAATGGTTAAACAAGAAACTTAGATTAGTGGAGCAGGCTGAGTCCGGCCACCATCCTTCCCCTTTTCCCAAGAGAGCTGCTCAGCCTCAACACAGCCCCTGGCCTAAGCTGCTTTTCTCCTGCTTCCTTCTCCTACACTGATATTCTAAGTAAAAGCCAGAGTATTCTCCACTTGGTGGCCTTTTCTTCTCCAGTCTCGCTAGTGGTTGATTGGAACCACTTGGAACACAGTGGCAGCACAGCTAGGAATGTACCCACTGCCCCTGAGCTGTGTGACTAAATATGGTGAAGATGGTACATTTTTATGTATTTTGTGCCACAGTGTAAAAAATGAAAAGCCCGGCATACAGACAGGTGCACACATGTAATCCCTGTCCTGGTGGAGGCAGGAGAGTCAATGTTCAGGGCCAGCCTGGGTAATTTACCAAACCCCTGTCTCAAAATAAATGATGGACCAAGTTATGTGTCACAAACGTGTACTAATAAGAATAAAAATTAAAAATTAACTGTAGGCGTGAAGGCTGGAGAAAGAAAGCACTGGAGACAAAGCTCAGTGCTCCATGGGTTTAATCCTCAGTACCACAAACACACATAAAAATGAAGAAGAAGCCAGATGCAGTCGTACACACCTGTAACTGCAGTACTCAGGAGGCTGAGGCAGGAGGATCGCTGCATGTCCAAGACCAGCCTGGGCTACAAAGTGAGCTAAAGGCCTGACAGAAGCTCAGAGTGAGAACTTGTCTGAAACCAAAAAGCAAAAACAAACTTGCAGATGAAAAAAACCCAAAGAATTCCCAAACATTCTAAAGCTGAGGGAATTCAGACGATGAGCCATAATTAGGAACAGTAAGGAAGCCCTTTGAGCAAGGAGAAATGTCACTGGGTGGAAATTTAGATCCACTGAAAGGAAAGAGGAGCATAGGATAGTAACTCTGTGGATAAAATTAAATTTGCTTGTGGTACTGGGCCATCATATGAACTGCATCCTCATCTTTTTGTTTTGTTTTGTTTTACATTTTGCTTCCATCAGTGAGTTCCTCTGCAGTTTCCAGGATTTTATAAAACTGCGACCATATACTGTGTACCCTTTCTTGCCTTGATTCTTTCACCCAGCACTACTGTTTTTAGATTCACTCATGTGCCATGCAGGAGTCATGGGTGATTTCTTACTGAGCCGTCCTCCCCCGTACAAATATAATACCATCTCCTCAGCTTGGCGGGCTATGTGCAGACTGACTGCTGGGTCCCACTGTGGGGTCTCACCAGGTTGCTAAGCTGCCCCAACTGAACTCGGATTTACAGTTCTCCTACCTCAGCCTCCCAGAGTGCTTATAGATGTTCACTACCATGACTGACTTAAATTTTTAAAAAATCTTTGAAAGGTAGTTGACTGTTTAATGTAAGAATAACAGTGTTCATGAGGGTTATAACATCCCAAATAAAGTATAGGTTGTCTGAATTTTTACAAAAGAAAACATAAAATGTTTACAATGAACCCATTTCAAATATAAAGGCAAAAACAAATGAAAAAGTATCAAAAGTGAGGGCTGGCTTGGGGTTTGATCCCCAGGCCTGCCATGCCCCTGCCCCCAGGGGGGTACTGAGATGGCATGGTGGCACACACATGTAATCCCAGCTCTTGGGAGGTTATAAACAGGTAGATCACTGTGAGTCCATTCTAGTAGTGATACCCTGAACACCTTGTAGACCCTTCCCTAAAATACAACAACAACAAAAAGATGGCTGACAGAAAGTATCAGAAGTGACACACCATCAATATTAGGCAACAAAGGTCTCAAAGTAAAGGATATTACAGAGACAGGCTGTCATTTCATGGTGAGTAACTGCTCAGTTAAGTAAAAGGACACACGTCTAAGTGGGTAAGATTCAAAGTACACATGGAACCTGGTTAAAGATAGGCAAATCCATAATTAAGAGTTTCAGTCCTGCTCTTCATATGGAGGATCAGTACAGATCACATTTAACTAACACTATGAAGCACGCTTATGTAAGCGCCAACCGTGGATCCTCACTGTTTTCCAGTACACATGAAATACTTACCATGATAGACCCTATCCTGGGGTCACAAAACAAATCCAGCAGTCAATCTGCACAGGGCAACCAAGCTGAGACTTATAGTGTACAGCAGAGAACGGCTCAATAAGAAAACCACCTGTGAGTCCTGCTCAGAACATGGGTGAATCTAAAAACAGCCATGCTGGGTAAAAGAATTGAGGCAAGAAAGGGTGTGCAGTGCATGGTCACAGTTTTATAAAATCCTGTAAAATGCATAGGAACATGTATGGAAGGAAAGCCAATCAGGGCTTACCTGATCATGAGGCAGGGAAGGTGAGCTTACTCTGTGTGTGTATGTGTGCGTGTGTGTGTGTGGTATTGAGGACTGAACTTAGGGCCTTTGGACATCCCAATCCCTTTTATTTTTTGAGACAAGGTCTCATTAAGTTGCCTGGGCTGGGTTCAAACTTGAGATCCTCTAGCCTCAGCCTCAAGTACTGGGATGATAGGCATACGCTGGCAAGCCTGGCTATGTTCACCATCTTGACTGTAACGATTTCACAAGTGTAGATGCATCCAGAGTCACCAAACGACAACACTTCCTATGTAGTGTATCTTGTGTCAATTATGCCTCATTAAAGACATGTGTGGGCTGGGGAGATGGCTCAGTAGAATAAGCACTTGTCTGGCAAGCACAGGGTCCTAAGTTCAATCCCTGTACCTCAAAAAAATAAAAAGATGTATATCTATGCAGAGAGACATGTATTTACCTGCGTGGAAGCCAGACTCACTCTGTGCTTGTCCTCACTCAGAGCACCCAGAACAGGAGTCCAAGTGCGGCCAGAAGCCAGGAGTCAGACATCATTCACTTCACCTGTGCCCAGTCTTCTTCGAGCAAGTTAGGACTCACGTCTGATTTTAAAACAAGGAAGTCTGAGGTTTGTGTTGACAGCTTGCCATGTCAATTACATGGCACAGTTGTAGTGGAAAGCACTAGCATGTAACTGTCATGCCAAGAGAGTTCTGGGGCCAGGTGTGATGGTGCAGGCTAATATTACCAGGATTCTGGGAGGCTAAAGCACGAGGGCTGCCAAGTTTGAGCCTGGCTTGAGTAATTTAGTGAGATCCTGCCTCAAAATAAAAAAGGGCTGGGGATAAAAAAAAAAAAATGTGTGTGTGTGTGTGTGTGTGTGTGTGTGTGTGTGTGTGTGTGTGTGTGTGCTGGGGATGTAGCTCAATGCGAAGGGCCCAGGCTCAATCCCCAAGTGTCATTAAAAAAACAAAAGTGAGTGCTCTTGTACAGCTGTGGGGCCAGCTGTCAAGAGCATCCCGCCTTACGAGGATTTTACATGTTGAAGGCCAGGAGGCTCTAGCAAGGGAACAGCAACAGGTCACATTTAGTGGGGCTTTGCCAGCAGCCAGGCCAGGTGTAGGTCACTGATGCCCTGTGAGCTCTGGAAGGCCAGGGCTGCATAGCTAGTATTGGAGCTCGGTGTCGTGTCCTTAAGGGCGTGAGCCACATGGGATCAGGCTAGCTGCTTCTGTGGCTTTGCCAGTGACTCACTGGTCCAGAAGCACTTGTAACCATCCTGGTTGGAGGTGATTGAGGCTGTGGTCTGAAGATGGCCTGAGGGCCACTGGGCTTTGGCCGGTGAGGTGTGAGAGGGAAGGGGAGGCTGCAGTGTTGGTTTTGAACAACCAGAGAAAGAGTTGCTCCTTCCAGGCCGGCAAGATAACTCAGCAGACTGAGCACCTGCTTAGGCAAGCACAGGGACCACCATTCAAGCCTTGGCACCACATCCTGTGCCCACACAGCCCCTGGGTGTGCTGAGCCAGCCAATGAGACCAGATGTAGTGGCACATACCTGTAATGCCAGGGCTGGGGAAGCTCAAAACAGAAGATTCACTAAGAATCTGAGCTGTGTAGTGAGACCCTGTACAAAACACATTTAAAAAAGAAAAAGAGTTGCTACTTCCTAGGATAGAGATGGACCAGGATGAGGACAGATGGGGCTAGGGACAGGGATGAGATTGGGGGGCAGAATTAAGGGCAGATTCTGGGCACACATGAGGTTCCTGAGTAGACATCCAGTGGCAATGGGAAGTGGCTGGGTGGGGACAGTCAGGGCTGAGCTCCAGCTGGAGAAAGCAGGGGCTACAGTATACACATGATCGTGGGACCATGAATGTGTGAGCCTATGTTTGGTTTGTCATATATAATAAATGACCTCCCAGCACACCCAGAAGGTTTTAAATCTTTGGGGTTATTTTTTGGGGGAGGGGAGAGCCTCTCAGTAGAGGTAGGAACTTATTTCCCTCTGTAGTAATATAAATCTCAATATTTTATGCAAGTTGAAAACAGCTAAATTAGCTCAAAGGGAAGGCCTCTGTTTTCTAATTGTAATATAAAAATACTTTTGATCCATAATGATATAGAAGTAATATTTTGCTTTATGATTTTTTTAAAATGTGAAAGCCTCAGATCAAGAAGCCTCTCTGTGATGACAGAAGTTCCAAAATGAATTCTAAACCTGCAGGGAAAGGGCTGTTTTTCTCATCTGAAAATGGTGAGTAGTTTAACTGGAAAAATATGATATTTATGAATGACTGCTTCTAACTTACCTATAGCCTGTGATACTTTAGCCAGTATCTTTCTTATCACCTGAGGCAAGAAACTGAAAAGGAACACTCAGAAGTCAAAAAGGACAAGAAATGGTTTCAACAGAAAGTAACAAAGATGAAAAGCAGGTAAAAAACAAAAGTCTCAACACTGTAAGAATTGCATAAAAGACACTAAAGCCATAGGACAAATATGAAAATCTCTGCTTTAAAAATGTGTTCATTACCTGAAGAGACAGAATTTACACATATTCATAGGGTATCTGTAAACCTGAGAAAATGACCAGAATGACAACACTAAGAGAAATTCCTTTTTTTTTTTTTCTTTTTCTTTAATGTATTTGGCATAGGGTCTCTCTACACAGCTCAGACTCGTGATACTCCTGTTTTCAGCCTCCCCAGCACTGGGATTAAAAGCATGTGCCACCATGCCCAGACTTGGTGGCTGGCTTGACACACCCAGGAGTGGGATTGGCACAGCATGTGGTGCCAGGCATTGAACCCTGGTTCCTGCACTTGCCTAAGCGGGTACTTAGTCTGCTGAGCTATCTCGCCAGCCACTAAGAGAAATTCTATAATAAAAAGTACTAGAAAATTATATATGGATGGATGGATAGATAGATAGATAGATAGATAGATAGACAAATAATAGTTATAATAATGATATGAGAGAAAAGCATTTTCAATCATGCATTAGATGAGATGAGAAAGTAGTTCAATCTTTCCAAAAAGCAATATAGAAATAAGCTAATAGGATGTATACCAGAATGTCCAGGACATTTTGACTGCACTAGGAAAGACAAATTTTCACTTGCTGTATTTCCCATGGTGCTGGGAACAGGGCCTCATACATAATAGATACCCAAGTTGTTTGCTCCTCCTCTCTGAGGATGCCATGGTCATAGCTTCCATTTGTAGAGGAAGAAATTGGGCAGAGCTGCTGCCTTGCCAGCCTTGCTAGGGAGAAGCACAGCTGGGCCATGAGATGGATACAGCTGAGGTCTGTAGGGAGAGCATGTCAGCACCCTTGGGTGCCCATCCTTGGGAGCCATTTTCATGACTTGTCACCCATACCTCATTGTATCACATCACCAGAACCTGAGCCTACTGGGGTCCCTGTGGGGAAAGGTGCACATGCAGGTCTTGGTGAGGCTCTGAACCCTGTGGTATCAGGCGTCAGGCTCTTCCCTGCTCCTTTCACTCAGGTGCCTGCAGTGAGAGGTGGATGGTTGGGGTCCATACAGATCCTAGCTTCCGGTGGCACCCAGTCTCACCTCCTCTAGCACAGCAGCCCAGAGACAGAAGCCACGTACCTTCTCATTCAGCTCGGAGTTAATTCAGTTCCAGAGGCAGTGTAAGCAAGAACCAAGAGTTTTCCCCCAGTACATCAAAAAAAAAGCTTCAGACTAAAATACTTAAAACTGTTTAGGAAGAAAGATAAGGCCAGGTAGGAGGTGGCTCCAAGGCAGTACTGACTATCACAGCCACAACCTCTGCATACCCACTTCCCCCCAAATGGGCACGCATGTGTTCTGCAGGACCCTCACTGACCTCCTTGCCCCAGGCCCTCAGTGGCCTCCCCATGCTGAACTGTGCCAAACTGAGAACAGCCTCCTCACACACAGCCTGACTACATATGTGCTCATTCTGATAAAACTTTATTTCAGAGAAAACTGAAAAGTTCAAGGAGGACTACAAGGAGAAGCTTACCACGTGGGACACCAAGATGCACATCTTCTTTGTGACCACCCTTTTCCCTGCCCACAAGCACCAGGAAATGCTCAAGAAGAAGGTGAACGAATACTGCTTGCAGGAGGCAGTGCTGGCTCAGCAGAGAAAGGCAGAGAACGAAGAGCTGGAAGCAAGGTACAGGCGCCCCTCCTCCACAGCAGGTGCCCCGCTAGCTTGTTCGACTTCTGGAAAGCATCAGAAACCATCTCGGTTACTGTTCTCTTGTTGCTGGGACAAATTCCCAACACCCAAGATAATTTAGCTCACTGTCCATACTCAAGGCTTAATGGCACAAGGTAGAAAGGAGCCCTTCATGTCGGTGGCATAGAGCAAGAGAACAGAGAAGGTGGGCAGCCCAGGCAGCCAGCTAGCCTCTTTCCTCCTTATATTGTAATGCAGATTACCTGCCCCAGGGCAGGTGCAGCACCCACACCCACAATAGTCCCAAACTTCAGAAGCTGCCCCATGACTGCATGAGGCTTTGGGGGCCATCTAGACATAACTCATAACAGTGTCTGAGACCCAAGGAACAAGGCTAGCCCAACATGGTGGTGAACACCTATAATCCAAGTACTCTTGGGAGGCAGAAGCAGAAGGACTGAAAGCTTGAGCCTCACCTCAGTGACTGAATGACTTAGTAACTTAGGAAGACCCTGTCTTAAAAAATAAAGAAGGGCAAGATGTAGCTCAGCCCTGTAAATAAGTATCTGGCTTCTGCTCCCACCATATTGTCCAGTCTTTAGAGCTTCTGGAGTGATAGGAACATCCTTTCTTGTAATATTGGATCCCAGTACCAGGTTCCAGACACCAGAGCTTCTCCCACCCGGGAGACTCTTGAGAGAATAAGTGTCTTTACACAGACAGTAGTGGGCCCTGAGCTAGATTTGCACAAGGTAGGGCTGGGAGAAGCCTGGCTGCCAAAGGATGCAACTATGTGCTTGGAGAGTTAGGACTTCACACTTTGCCCCCTTGACCACTGGGGATGGGGCTGTGGGCTATGATTTATTACTAGTGTACTAGTGACCAGCAATCTCAACAGTCACACCTACAGTGGAACCTCCACACAAACACTGGAGTTGTAGAGTTCCTAGGTTGGTGAAGACATCCTCACAATGGGGGCAGCATCCAAAACTCTGAAGGACATAATCCCCCATGCTGGATTCCATGGACCTTACCCTTTGTATCTTTTCATTGTTCTGGGTTTTGTTTTGTGAAATGGGAACTCAACTAAGGGTTTTCACATTGAGCTACTTTCCCAGCCCTTTTTATTTTTATTTATTAATTTGTTTGTTTGTTTTTTATGGCTGGCTCAGCCTGCCCTGGGAGTGGGGCTGGCACAGCATGTGGTGCTAGAGATCAAACTACAGTCCCTGTGGTTGTCTAAGCTTACCTAAACAGGCACTTTAGACTGCTGAGCTAGCTCACCAGCCCACAGCCCTTTTTACTCTGAGATAGGGTCTCAATAAGTCACTAAATTGTCCTGGCTGGGTTTAAACTTTCCATCCTCCTGCCTCAGCCTCCTTTGGCCATGTGCAGAAAGTGTGGCTCTGCAGCTGGGGCTATCCCAGAGGCCTTTCATAAGACTATAGAGTGCTGCACGGGTCACATTCAGTACACAAAACCTGAGTCTCGGCTTTCAACGGAGGCTTCCCTCACTAAATTCAGGCAGTCATTGTGATCGTTTTGCTCACGAGCACAGCCGAAATACAGGAGAGGATCACTTTACTTACCAGCTTAAAGCTAGTTTTATAATTAAAAAAAAAAAAAAAAAAGTTAACTTCTCATTTCTGCCTCTTAGGCTCAGTGTGTTACGGGAGGAAAAGGCCAAGAGACAAGACCTTGAGATTGACATCACCATCATCAAGGAGCCCATGGACCTCCTGTCTTCCTTCCCGCCTCTCACATCGAACTCTCCCAAAGAGGACTCAGCTGTGTCTCAGGCTGCCAAGTCCTCTCCGAGCAAGAAGAAGAAGAAGTAAGGGCATTTGGTGCTGCAGGCTGGCTGTGAAGATCGCAAACTTGGAAGCCCAGACCCATGAGAAAACCCAATTTTATCTCTGTTCCTCCTGGTCCAAGAAACGCTCCCATCTTGGTGTGGCATCCAGGTGTCTTATACAACCATTTGCTGCAGGCCTGCATTTTGAAAACTCAAATAAACACATACACATATACACATTAATGGTTGTGCATCAAATATGTTTTTAAAAACCAAAGTAAAATAGTGATGGCTAAATTTGGAATCTGATAAAACAGGTCAGAGGCAGCACAGCATGGAGAAATTCAAACATTTCTTCAGATGCCTCTGCCTTCTGTCTGTAACCACTGGCTAAAGTCTGAGTACATAGCTGGGAACCAGAATGCAACAGGGAATGAACAGATAGAAACATTTTTAGGTCAAAAAGTATACTTGCAAATGCTACACATAGACTATAACGTAATGTCAAGGCAGAAGCTGAGTCTGCAGAAAATGCACACAATAAACAAAGCTCAATTGAGTCGAAACTCAAAACTGCAGCATTAAACTGGTATGGTGGCATACAGCTACAATCCTAGCCCCTTGGGAGGCTGAGGCAGAAGGATCATTGGACAAGCCAACAATTTAGCAAGACCCAATCTCAAAAAATTATAAAAGGGTTTGGGATATAGCTCAGTGTGAAGGCTCTGGGTTCAATCCCCAGTATCAAAACCAAAGCCAACCAATAAACAAAAGCTGCGATCATAAGGAACAGAGGAAGTCATAATGGAAAACAGATTATGTAGGACCAGCAAACTACAAACAGATGAAGCTGAAGCTGCTCCTCTTCTCTAACATAAAGGGTCCATGTAGATGAGGTGAAAGGGACTATGGAGTCATTTTTTCACCCACACCAAAAACCAGGATAAGTAAAATTCAGCCAGATTTCATCCTGTCTATGAGGAGGCATGTGGCACTGTGGCACCTCAAGAGTCCCTGAAACAATGAGGAAACTTCCTGTTTTGACACTGGGTAGAGTTCTCTGTAGTTGATGTGATCTAAAAGTTCCACAGAGCACTAAAGATAAAAGTGTAGCAATTATTTGGGTCAATGAGGAAAGGACCTCCGCTCTGTACCAGGAACTGAATTCAGGAACTTGCACTTGCCAGGCAAGCATTGTGTCACTTATCTCCCCAGCCCCACTGAACGAATTTTTAAATACCCAGAGCATAAGCCAGGAATTCAGAGGCCAATGTAGACTACAAATCAGCAACAAAGACTCACTGCAAAACCAGAATTTTAAAAACTTTTTAAGAATTTATTAGCCTTATTTTCCAATAAAATATTCACATAATGTCAAAAGAATGAAATGATACACAGCTGACTATCTTTAATCAATTCCACATAAATATTTAAAATCTAAAAACCTTAAGAGATCATCAGACTGGGTAGAAATTTGTTTCTTCAAAGCAAGTATTGCTTTACTATTGTCAGTAATCCAGTCAATAATATGACCAATAACTTCCAATGGTAAACAAAATGTTCGCCGAGTTTTTTAAAAGATGTTTTCCATGAGCCATTATCAGTTAATCCAAGAAGAAGATGTTATTAAACTGCGTAGCACAAAGTTTTTTTACTTCTTCTGCAAAAGAACAGAAAACACTGTGTGAGCAGTAGAGATTTTTTACTTAAAAGGTTGCATGATATGTACATATTAGTACTTTAATGTTGGGAATAAAATGTCTGTTGATTTTGACTTGAAATTCTAGAAGCCAAAGCAAAAAATGTTAGCAGATTTGGGCTTAGAGATCCTGAACCCACAACACCTCAGTATTCCCTAATATGCTGAAACCCAGCTTCCCTCGGCCTAAGAAACTCAACCTAGTGAGAACAGCACTGTGCCCGAGATGCCCTCAGGCTGTTAGGAGTACAGCAGATCAATCTTGTGAAATCCCATGGAGTACCACAGGAACTCTGGGCCCAAGCTGAAATTGGATAAAGTGCTCCACAGAGATATCACTTTGATTTTACTAAATTTGCATTTTATTTTTTAGTAATGGGGTGTGAACCTAGGGCCTTCATGCTGAACTATATCCCCTGCCCTTCCCTAGGCTGGAGTCAAATTTGAGATGCTCCTGCCTCAGAGTGCTAGGACTGCAGGCATGAGGCATCAAATGCAGTTTAAATTCTCATTTTATATTAGGCATGTACTACTGATGTTCTTAATGTACACAAATACCAATACAGCTGTTAATACAAGGAGAAACATTTACTAAGCCCTATGTATCTTCAGGCTGCTTGCTCCAGGTCAAAAGAACAGTGAAGTGGTCTGACCACCACCTTCTCCCAGGTCAATGAGCCCCAGGACCCCAAGAGCAGCTGCCGGCCACACTGTGCAGACCAGCACAGCCGCTCTGGCCAAAAGTGGTGCAAACCTGGCATGGTACCCTAAGGTGCACACATGCACAGATGAACTGCCCCACGAATCCAGCCACCCTGCATAGAAAAGTGTTGCCAGCATAGAATATAAAAAGAGTATTTTTTTTTCTTGGCATTATAGAAAATAAGTTTCTTTTCACCATTGTTAAGTTTCTTGTACAGGGGACAGAAAAATGTACAATGGAGGCACCCAGTTAAAATTTCAAGACATTTTATCTATTTGTCATGCTTCCTGATATACTAAGGAGCTAAAAACAAAACAGTAGCACTAAAATTCTGCTCAAATACTAAATTCCATTTACCATTGACTTCAATCAGGTTTGCATTTTTTTGATTCAAAATAACATACAGCTCCCGCTGATCTGATTTTTTCCCGACCACCCAATAATCACTCATGGCTTTCACAATGATTTCTTCATCTTCATCTGCTCTGTAAGACAAGAGTTTCAGAAGACATGGTTACTACACACACAGCCAGACAGGGAAAAAACCCCAGCATTCCAAATCAAGAAACAGGACAGGGACGGCCATTCTCAGGTGCCTCTGGGAATGCACAGGTTCTTCTGGGTTTGGGCTGTGTCTGGAAGCAGTGCTCTGGAAGGCAGCCAGGCTTGAGGCCCTGGAAGGGGCTGTTGGTCACAGAGCTTTGAAGATGATGCCTTTAATATCTCTTCTTAGAAAGGGAACAGCTAATTTGAGCAGTTGGGGCTACCTGGTGAAATCGCTGTTGATGTCACCTAGAATCTTCATTAGATCTGGGTGAACAGACGTCAGTGATACACTGGGCGTTTTCTTCATGTGAATTGTACTCTTCTCTGCCAAGTTCATGTGGTTGAAGTAAATAAACTTAAACTGGGGCTCCTTCTCAGACCTGTAAACACAAGCAATGGAGACGGTGATACTGGGAAGGAATACTTACCCACACTACACAGCCACAGTGTGCCTTGACAACCAGATGACTCAGGCCTTGTCCCTTCAACGATGTGGCCCTCAAATCAAGAATCTGTTTGTTAACATGAAACAGGCTCTTCATTCACTAGTGACTCGTGCAATATCCAACATGACAAAACTTTCCAGAGAGCTATTTTTTTAAACGCCAAAAACATTTTAACCATTATGCGATGATTTTCTAAATAATATTATTTTAAAATGCAAATGAGGGCCAGGGACATAGCTTGATGGCATGTAATTTCTCATCTAGGGAAAAAGTCAGAAAGTCAAATCCAGTCATTTTCCAATGGCCAAATCTGGCCATGTCCTAAGTAAACATTTACTGGAGCACTGCTGTCCCCATACAGTCTATGCTGCTTTCAAGGTAAAATGAGAATTGTGTAGTTGCAATACATGAGCTGCAATACACGAAATCCACGAAGTTTATAATACTTACTATTCAGTCCTTACAGAGTCTGCTGACCCAACTTAGGACAGTGATGTCACTTAACAATGGTGGGGAATGAAAGAAGTGTTCCCTGTATAATAATGAGCTGAAATTTATAGTAACAAAACAAAACTTTCCATTAAGCAGGTTGTGGGGCACATGTCTGAAATCCCTGTATTCAGGAGGCTAAGGCAAGAAGATCTAGAGTTGGAGTCCAGCCTGGGCTACACTGGAAGACCATGAGTCTAGTGTGGTGGTCCATGCCTATAATCCCAGTACTTGGGAGGCTGAGGTAGGAGGATTGCAACTAGTTCGAGGCCAGCCTGGGCTATATAGTGAGAGGTCAGCCTAAACTGCACAGCACCTGTCTCACAAATAAACACCCCCAAAACCAATTAACATACAAACTTTCTCATCATTCTCAGTAGAAATCATGCTGAAATGTATTTTTCTAGTTAAGTAAAATAAAATTTTAATTAGAATTTTCTCTTCCTCTCCCCCTCTATCCCTACTCCACCCCAGCTCTAGTGGTACTCAAGACTGAACTTAGGGCCTTCACACTGAGTTACACTCCAAGGTCTTTTTTTTTTCTTTTCGCAGAACCGAGGATTGAACTCAGGTCCTTGCACTTGCCAGGCAAGCATTTATTATACTGAGCTATCTTCCCAGCCCTCCAAGGTCTTTAATTGTGCTATGCTGACCCAGGACCTCATCAAGTTGCCAGGCTGGGCTTGAACTAGTCATCTTCTTGCCTCAGCTTCTCAGAGTGCCACCACACCTAGCTTTCCTTTTCTTTCTTACACTGACTGGGTGATGCTACTACAGTTCATCCCAGATCAAAACCTTTGAGATTCTGAGGGAAACTTGGGGACAGCTGGGCCATGCAGCACAAAGGGTGCCTATCCCACCCTCTCACTGCTTGCGTCAGGGCCACAGGGAACTCTGGAGAGCAGAGGGTGTGGAAACTCGACAGTGAATAAGTGGGTTGCTATTGTGATACTTCATCTCTGGGCAAGAACACAATGTGGGTAGCTTAGTTTCCAGGACAGTTAAAGTAACGCTTTACGAGCCAGGCGTGGTGGCTCACAGCTGTAATCCCAGCACTCGGGAGGCTGAGACAGGAGGATTGGTGCGAGTTCGAGACCAGCCTGGGCTACAAAAGTGAGCTCAAGGCCAGCCTCAACTGCATAGTGAGACCCTGTCTCAAAAGCCAAAAAAAAAAAAAAAAAAAAGTAATGCTTTACAAAACCAGAGTTTGTTTTTAGCAGGGCTCTAACACTAAGAAAAGTAGGTATATGAAAAACTGGTTAGAAAGATGAAAACTTTAAGACATGTGGAAAGAGCTATTGTCTAGTTGGCTGGACAGACGCGTAACTTAAACTGCTTCTGGCAGCTGTGTTTAGCCCAAAACACACTCTGACTTTCCTCCTTCACCCATTTGTAATACATGGTACATGTTCATTTCTTTTGTACCCCTAAATTGGAATTTACATTAGAAATACTTTTTAGGGCCAGGCCTGGTGACACATGCTTACAATCCTTCACTCAGCAAGCTGAGGCAGGAGGAGTTCAGAACCAGCCTGAACTACATAGCAAGACCATATCTTAAAAAGTTCTTTAGGTAGTTAGATGGGTAAAGAAATATGAAATCTTTTTAATCTTCTTTCTAGAAAGTACAGCATAAACACAGGTCTAGAAAATTGCTATTTACAAAGTATTATTAACGAAACAAGAAGACACCTGCTCACATTCAAAACTCAAGAATAATTTTTTTCAACCTTTGATCTTACTAGGGATAACAATTAGGATTTAACCTATTGATTTTGAAAGAGCAATAGTGCATTTATCTGGTATCTTTTCTAATGAGTTAAAACTAAACAGTAAAACATTTTAAAAAGCAAAGTCGTGTATATGTCTTGCCTTCTAAAAGACCATACTATACACGGTTAACTATATTGGTGTAGGAAACTCTAAACAGGAATGATTTTAGAAGTTTTGCATTTGGCCAGAAAGGAAGCTTTGGGTAAAGGCGGGGGCCTGCAAAGACAGAGCAGAGAACTTGGCTGCTAAAAAGATTATCATTTTAAAAAGGCAAGTACTCTACACTAGGACAACAGGAAAAATGACTTGACAAAAGCAAGTTCTAAAAAATAAAAAATAAAAATAAATAGATACATAAACACATAAAAAAGCGAGTTCCAGTAAATTCTCTTCTCTTTGTTTGAGAAAAGAGCCCTAAGGCACTTTCTGGAAAATGGACTACGTAGGGAATTGATTCCCCAGGATTCAATTCACCATGCTCGGCCTGCCAGGCACATGCAGGCCTGCACAGCCTTGAGGCAAAAGGACTTAGCAATTGGTACTACTCCAGTTGGTAGCAGATTGGTACAAGTAGAATTTGAGTTATGGGGTGAGGTGTTTCCCCCTAGATGTCAAAATGCAGCCTGGGAAGCCAAGTATTGTACTTCTGAGAGAAAGGCAGGAGATTAGGGCATGAGAAACTGACTGGTGCAGTGGCCATGACCTGTCACAGAGTTCCAGGACACATGTACAAAATTTTCTAAAACCCTGCACTTGGGACCAATTAGAGTGCTATCTTCAACTCATCTTGCAAGAACTGAAACAGATTTTGCATAGGTCAACTTACACCACACATCAGCCTGAGCAGTGGGAAATGTAAGACAGTCACTGCCATGCTCTGGGCCACCGGGCTCTTCTTTTCACAGTGGTCCACTCTCACCCTATAGAGCATTAAACTTCTTTTCCTACTTTTAGTTGGCTCAAACTTACTCTGCAGAGTATGTTTCTTTCCTTATCTTTAATAAAAGCAAAAATGACCTTGCTACCTTGTTTTGTTCAATTCTAACAAGGCACTGATATAAAAGAAAAAAGATAAAACACTTCAGGTGAAAGAGCCAAAGGACACGGGTAATTTGTGAAAGAAAAGCCAATGAACCATAAGGGGTCACTTGGCTTCACTGTTACCCATAACTGTGGAAAGCAAAGTACACAGGGAATGGGTGCTGGTGGCCGTGGTGGGTGGCAGAACAGCATCCGTATGGGAGGTGACCTGGCAACATGCATTCACGTCTTACATGCTCTTCCTTTGCTCTGAACTCAAGTATAGAGACTTATCCTCAAAAGATAATGCAGGGTAGCAGATCTGTCCACTAAAGAACTGCTCATAGCACTAATAATGGCCTACTTCAGACTGACCACCAAACACGAACATCATTAAACAAACTATAGTGTCATGCATCAGGGTGTATACCATGATGCGAAGGAGGACAGAAGGAACTTCCACATTTGTTGATTTTAGATGTTTGTGTTTTATTTTTTTAAAGCTCTACATTTATGTCATATTTATTGAAAATGTGTTTGTGTTAGCATGTTTAAATGTATATAAGTTTAAAAAGTTGAAAATAATTAGATAGGATTTTCAATAAACTGTTGTAATTTTAATCTGATGGTACTTACTACATTTAAGCAAACATGACCCAAATAAGGATATGTCTTCAATTCCAGACTTCAAGTTTAAGGAGAAGCCTTTAGCAAACAGGAGCAAAAGCTATCTTCATGTGTTACAACATGGAAATTGGTTCTCCTAGTATTAGAGAATTAAAAAAAAAAAATATATATATATATGTATATGTATATATATGCACAAGAAAGTTAGGATAGATATATAGCTACTTTGTCTTAGTTCGCTGAGAATAAAAGTTTGTACTAACATTGTTTAGACAAGATATCAGGTCTGCATCTTGTCCTCTGAATAACTACTATGAAGATAACAATATGCATGGTATTAATTATTGTAACCATTCTACTAACTTGTTTTCAAACTATTTCATTGCTATTTTATCTTTTTTTCTCATTAAAATGAATAAAAAATAAAAACAAACAAAAAGAAAAAACGTGGAAATTGGAATATTGAATCTAGAGCTGAGATTCTGCTCAAGGCCTGTGCTAAGTAACAACTCTTTCATCTCAGAATTAACTTTAATGGTGATCTAGACCATCACTGTAATATGTATGAGGTATAATTTTTTGTTCTTATTGTTTTCTGAGATAGTCTACATAGCCCAAGCTAGGCTCAAACTTACTTTTCTTGCATCAGGAGCACCAGGTTCACAGTCATACATCACTGCACCTGAAGCAATATTCCTACTTCTATGTACCAAAACTTACACTGAACAACAAGTTCGGGATTATACAAAAGGATTCAGTTTCTATACCTGTCTATGAGTTTTAGTCCAGAAGTTAAATAGACACAGGTGTTATTATACTTTAAAATTTTGTTTAAGCCGGATGTGGTGGTGCACGCCTGTAATCCCAGCACTCGGGAGGCTGAGGCAGGAGGATTGGTGCGAGTTCGAGACCAGCCGGGGCTGCAAAAGTGAGCTCAAGGCCAGCCTGAACTGCATAGTGAGACCCTGTCTCAAAAAGACAAGACAAAAAAAAAAAAATTTTCGTTTAAAAACAAAGGCACAAATTATCCTCAAACAAAACAAAAATCACTGGGCTTAATTGCCAGTACTCCAATCTGTCCATCCATCCGTCCGTCCGTCCGTCCGTCCGTCCGTCCGTCCGTCCGTCCTTCCATCCATCCATCCATCCATCCATCCATCCATCCATCCATCCATCCATCCGTCCATTCTTCCATCCATCGCATGTCGTTGAGAAGAAAACCAAATGCCACACTAAAGATGTCAATACCAAATTAACTTCCTAGGGAGCATTCAAAGACCAAATTCAACACTGCACACTATGTCTGAAATACAGCTCTATGGGATATGCTAAGGAGGGCCATAGCTGAGAAAGTGGGAGGGTACTAAGGCTGTGGGAGTGTTCTGGGGCCAGGAAGGCATCCTACTTCCACCCCTCACCTCCAATACTGCCCAGGGGAATCCTACAGGACCTGCCTTACCTCTCAGAGCTGTCTTGCCCTCATTTTAGCCTAAGAAAAGAAAGGTCCCAGGACTGGGGCATAAGTTGGTCTGAAGAACCTCTAGAAGAAAAACACATCTTTGTATTCAAAAGCTTTTATCTTCAGCCAATTATTAATTGCTATCTGATAAGCAATGGTTCCTTATGTGTAATATCGTGGGTGCATCAAGAACTATCTTAATGTCAATTTTCACTAAGATCATTTCTAAAATTCCTGCTTCTGTGGGCATGTCCCTTAATTGTACCATACTTAGTTTACTGTCCAGTTTTCCCTATGGACTAGTGACACTATCCAGTGGTTCTCTGAACAATCAGTAAACTTTATGCTTTATGATAGAGATATACAACAAAATATGCAAGAAAATGTTAACTGTAGAATCTAATTGGAAGCTGATCTATATCCAGTATAATTTTCATAATAAAATGTCAGACAGGTGCTTAGGACAAGATAATTAATACCCAAGGCCCTCTCTTCAGGTGCAATTGCAAGGAAGGTTAAATCTTACTTGCAAAATAGAACGTCTTTGAAGGCAAATTTTACCCCTAGACAGCTGACTTGGGATTTGGGACATCTATAGAAAGCAGAGGCAGAACAGTGACCATGTCTATCCAGTGTCTTCCCCAGGGTTTTGGGGATGGCAATAAAAACACTGTACAACTCTATCAATTCATTCATAATGTGCTATGATAGACTGATAACTAGTGGTCAACTTGTAACATAAAGCTGAATTGAATGAGAGTGGTGCTGGGTGTGTGGAGGCAACCTGAGGACTTTTGCCAGCACCATAAAAAGAAGTGGAAAGGAAGAAGCGGGGCTCTTGGCTCTCTTGGAGGAGCTTGTCCTGCTGGCGAACTTGGCTGTTATCAACAAAGGAGCTCAGGCCCTCACTGTCACAAAGGATGCCTGTGGTACTTTTTGGGACCTCTTTGATTCTTACTTTTGAGTGTTGCTTCCTGGTTCCAGTGCAGATCCCTGAGCCTGCTGGCACAGAACTTTCATCCCAGTGGCACACACTTCCTAGCATCCACCACTGACCTTTGGGCCTTCCCAGTGCAGATCCATGAAAAGACTTGCATGGGACATTGTCTGGGCTCTAGGTCTCTGGCTGGACTTGTGGGGGGCACTGTCATGAGCTCTAGGTGCTCAGCTGGATCCTTTGGGTCTTTAGTGTGTTAGAAGGATTTCCTGTAGTTTTTTGTCCTTGACTGTCTGGGTGACTACTATAAAATAATACTATAAATTATGTGCTCTGTACTAAACTGTGACATGGCAAACCCTAACTACAACACCTTCATGATCCAAATCAGATTTAACTCACTTGTGACTCCTTCAAGAAAGAAAACCTGAGGGGCTGGGGAAGTAGCTCCATGGCACAAGTGCCTGCTTGGCAAGTACAAGATCATGAGTTTGAACCCTGGTCCCAGAAAGAAAGAAAGGGGGGAGGGGGGAGGGGAGGGAAGAAAGAAAGTCCTGACCCCAACCATTCCTACCACTATTGTCTTGAGGAAAAGCACCAAGTGGAGATCTTGCCCCAGACCCAAGGTGGGACACAGAGTCTTGGGGTAGCTGCCTGGGAGACCCCTGGGTTAGGACTCAAGATCTACCACTGTTCTTCAGCATCTGAGCAAACACAAAAATGTTCATACTGTCAATTTCTTAAGTAAAAGCCATCCTTGCTCTTCAGTTAAGTGCCTGAAAGTAAATGTGAAATGAAGTACGAACCCAGATATCCTTTTGTTGATATTAAACTGTTCACAGATGTCAGATGCCAGCACCGTGAGCTGGGGCCCAACAATGCTGTCTAGTCTTCGGCAAAATTCCAGGGTCAGCTGAATGGAGGCTGCGGAAGGAGTGGAGAAAGTCTCATTGCAGAACTCTGTCAAACAGGTTCAAGTCCATTTACCCCGGTACCTTTTGATGTTTTATAGGTATCACCTTGTTTAATTCCCCAAGTCCCTCTGCAACCCCAATACACAATCAGGGAGGTACAGAGAGGCACCTGGCTCCAACTGCAGCCAAGGGGAAGGCCAGGCTGTTGAAACCTGAGCAATGGCCAGTTAGGGGGCAGAAGTCTCAGATGGGGAAGAGCCCTTGACACACCCCTCTTGCTTGTGACTACATGCTTTAAGAAAAGGAGATAACAGCCGGGTGTGGTGGCGCACACCTGTAATCCCAGCACTTGGGAGGCTGAGGCAAGAGGATCACTGCGAGTTCAAGACCAGCCTGGGCTACAAAAGTGAGTTCAAGGCCAGCCTGAGCTGCATAGTGAGACCCTGTCTCAAAAAGACAAAAAAAAAAAAAAAAAAAGAAAAGGAGATAACAAATTACAAAAGGTTGATCTGCTCAGGCTGTAATGAGACTCAAGACATGCACCTACCGTCAACCATGAAGCATACGGCCGCACTCATTGCCTGGGCAGAAACAAAGCAGCAGTTTAGAAAATGGCCCAGAACTGAGGTTTAAATACAATAATCAAATGCAATCAATGTGCTTAAATCTTATTCTGAACAAACCAACTGTATCCTCTTCCACGACTGGAGCAATGTGGATATAGAGTAGACAGTAGATGAAGTTACAGAAGCACTGCAGACCTTGTCACTTTGTCACTCATACGAGCATGATGGTCATGGCACAATCAATGTCCACTGGTCAGGGAGGCAAGTGTGAGGCCTCATGAGTGTGGCCACATCTTGATTTAGAGTGCTCAAGGAATGGAGCACACAACCTGGGGGCAGTGGATGAAGGTTCAGCATCTCACTATGTGGGTTCCTTATTCTAGTCTGTGTGTGCCTGACAATTTCCACTAACACAACTTTTTTTTTTTTTTTTTTTTTTTTTTTTTTTTTTTTTTTTTTTTTTGTGGTATCAGGAATCAAATTCAGGACCTCGTACTTGCCACAAAGACCACAACTGATGCCATTCTTACCTCACTTTAGCCCAGCAAACATTATGTTATCAAGCAGCAGCAATCTATGACCAAGACTATAAGCAAACATTTTAATTCATGTAAAAATAAAATTTCAAGTTAATAATCTAACCTTTCATCTTAAGATTCTGGAAAAGAGCAAACTAAACAAGAAACAAACCAAAGGAGGGGAATGAAAACACTCAGAGCAGAAGGAAACCAAATGGAAAACAGAACAAGAGAGAAGACTCACATTACCACAATCAGGAATGAAAAGAAGAGACATCAATACAACCTTTGCATGGTGTAACAGGAGTGTAAAGCTATACATACTATGAAAAATTTTATGTCCAACAAATTAAATAACCCAATGGAACAATGAAATATACTATGGGAACTGCCTCAAGGACAGAAAATTAGAATGGACCTATAACAAATAGACCAATTAATAATTTTATTATTTTGTGGTACTAGGGATTGAACCCAAAGCCTCTGTACTAAGCTACACCCACAGTGTGAAATAGCACCTCACTCAATTGCTTGGGATAGGTGCAAACTAATAAGCCACCTGCCTCAGAGTCCCAGGATGTTGGAAGTGCAGGCAAGCACTACCACACCTGGCTAACTAATGTTTTCTTTCTTTCTTTTTTTTTTTTTTTTCCTTCGGTGGCTCCAGTTTACTGGCTATTTCATTATGAGCACTTACATAGTAAGAGCTATATCCATAATTTTAGCAGTATTTACACAGTACATGAAAAGTGTTGTCAAACATCAAAGCAAAGGGCAAGACCCTCTGCATATAATTAATAACTAAGACTCCAGAGCACGAACTCAACCCCAGAGTCAACCATCCAGGGTCTACCAACACCATCTTCTGGCAGACCATTACACAAGTGATGGTATACAGATAAATAAAAGGACTTGGTCACAGCAGAGCACCAGCATTCACCAATGAACACAACAGCTACACATCACCACACTCTGCCTACACTGGCACAAAGGCTCAGAACTATCAAGTGGAAGCACCAGAGTCTGCTGAGGCATTTTATTTTTGTTTTACATCCTTAGAAAAAGAAACCCAGGATTTTTCCTCTTGTGTGTTTTTGTCACACTTCTTCATGATCCATGATGCCAGCTGAGGTTGTCAATACAATGAAACCAAACTGACGAGATGGGAGAAGGTTATTCTGCCATTTTTCCAGGTCTTTCAGCTGTACATCAAACCTGGGGCTAATCACAGCATACTTGTTTAACTGGCCTGTGAAGTTCACAACAATTTTTCGAGCCCTGTGATCATCAGTGACTTCAAATTCGCCAGTGTAACCATGCTTCATCATCACAGTTAGAAACCAGACAATGACTTTGGAGCACAGCCTAATCAGGACCTGGCGTTTGCCTCTTTTTTCAGCATTGTTGATGCTCTTGAGAGCATCAGCCAGGACATTCATGCGCACCATTATGGTGGCACAGAAAGATGGCGGAAAGAGCCCTGGCTAACTAACGTTAAAGCTTCTTATGAAGAAAACCCAGGTTTGGATGGATCTACTGTGAATTCTCTCAAACATTTATAGAGGAATTAACACTAATCCTTCACGTCTTCCCAAAGCCAGGAAAGGAGACAACACTTCCCTACTCATTCAGTGAGGCCAGCACTACTCAGACACTACACAAATGGCATCACAAGGGAACTACAGGTCACATCCCTCAGGGCACAGCTCCTACAGTGTCGGCTTAGCCTCTGTAGGTTTGGAGATGAAAGTTAGTGACACAGGGTTGACTGGGTCTACATAGTCCATCCTAGTACAAGCTTGGGAAGTGAGCACCACTCCACATACCGTGCAGCACTATGGGGAGAGGCAGGCCCATGCTGCCCACAGGATCCCAACGCAGGGACAACTGGTGTTCATGTTTAGTGACTTTCAGGCCCTGCCACACGTGCCTAATCTCTGGGCTGATTTTATCTGTACCCTTCAACTGTAATTAACCAGACTGTGAGTATGAAAGCCCTTCTGACCTTCTAGTCCTCTAAACTACTGAACCTAAAGACAGGCTTGGGAACTCCGCTAGGAACAGCTGGCGTCTAACATGAGTGGGGTTCTGGGGATCCCTGAACTTGGTAACCAGATATCACTGAGTTGACCCTTGACCACTTTAAATGGACAAAGTACATGGGATGGGAATCCTAACTCAAAAAAGCTCCTATGGGGCCTGGCAGGATGGTTCAGTGGTCTAAAGCGCCTGCTTAGGAAAGCTTAGGCGACTGCAGGGACCGCGGTTCAATCCCCGGCACCACATGCTGTGCCAGCCCTGCCCTCAGGGCAGGCTGAGCTGGCCATAAAAATAAATGAATAAACAAACAAACAAAAGTTCTGAAACAAGAAAAAAAAAATTAAAAAAAAAAAAAAAGCTCCTAAACAAGAAGATAAAGACCCCTTAACATGACCACAGTGCCTTCATCATACCTAAAAGTGCACCTGAAAGGGAAAATCCAACAGATTGTGCCAGGATCACCGCAAACTTACTGTCCTGAGCACTCCTGAGGAGGATTTTAGCTTGACAGCGGGTGGACTTCTTTCTTGTTCCAGTGACTGCTGAAAATTATGCCTCAGCTTAGTCTGGCTCATTGAGACCACACCATTGCACTGCTTTCCCCAGAACGCCCCCCTGGATTGGCGTTCTCCCACCCCACACATAACTGAATTTCTCAGGTGTAAGCTTTTCCAAATGAAACATTTTTGTATCCTGTACCAGGAGCTCATTCGCCTACTGCTCCGACATGGAACATCTGTGTTAAGTGTGTCAGTGGCCTTCAAGGGCCTGTCATCTCGTGACTTTAATTGCTCAGGTCACAAGCACAGGTTTGGATCCCAAGGCATGCCGTTTCTCACCGCTCACTCAATTCTGCCAAAGAAGAGGCATGGACACAACCATTTTGACTTATCATATTTAATGCATCTGTCTGTCTCACTCACAGCAAGACATCTCTTTTCCATCTTCTAGACAGTTACAGGGTTCACTCACTCTTTGGTGAGCCCCTTCCAGTTCTCTGGGGACATCATTTCTAAGCCTTTATGAATTAAAATTGAATTTACTTTCAGGCAGAAAAGATAAACACCTATGTTCAGTCTTCCTTCTGGCACTAAACCTTGCCAAAAAGAAAAAGGAAAGAGAGAGAGAGAGAGAGAGAGAGAGAAAGGAAAGTAAACACTAGCTGGGTGAACCTGTGGTCCTAGCACTCAGGAGGCTGAGGGGGGAGCATCCAGAGGTCACAGCCAGCCTGGGTAACACAGTGAACCCATCTCCTCCAACAAAAGAGAATGAAAACTCAACCTAAAACTACATACATTCTAAATATACATACATTCTCCCAGGGCAGTATCTTGACAGAAGCAAAATGCTATCCACTTACAGAAGCAACAAGTCAGGCAGGATCTGCTGAAGTGTAGCCACAGCCAGAAGGCACCCGGCTGCCCGGCAGCCATGACCTAAGTGCAACCTGTGAGGGCAGCCCCTGACCCAACACCTTAGCCACTAACTTCCCTGCTAATAGCAAAGCAGTTTCAAAAGTGCTGCAAACAACCTACTATCCCAGAAAAGCACCCATTTTGAATTTTACATAATTACAACTCCCAACGCCTTCTCCAAGAAACACTTAAGAGCTCTGCATCAGAGTCATGTACAGTGCAAGAAAGATGTACTTCAGTATTAATCTGTAACACTGGTGGGGAAAAAAAAAAAAAAGTGGTTACCTTATAAACAATTAAATGGAGCTCTTCATAAGTATCATCTGTATTTACAAAAATTTTTGGGAATCGGCATTTTGCTTCTGGATCATTAAGGTTCAAGGGTCCAGTAAGAAATCTTAAAAGCAAGCACAGAGATTCAACTCAATGAGATGAACTATAAAAAGGAATATATAAACAGAACATTCTGACTCAATAAGCATCAGTTTCTTTTTTGAACCCAGAAGCTATATGGAAAACACCAAACCAGAACATGATGAAGTAATTGTTCAAATTGATTGAACATGGTAAAATTGCCTCTGTTGATTATTGCCATGAAATAGCACAAGGGTAATTCAATGTTCATGAGTTTACCAGAAAAGAAAATAAAACCCAATCTTAAAAAAATCAAAGAATAAAAGTCCTACCTCCCATAATGCTGGAGATTTCCTGGCATTTCTGCCCTCATTGGAGAATCCCTTCCCGCCAACTGCAAACATATTTAATGTTGAAAAATGACTGATTAGATATTTTACTTTTAAGATACTGGCAACTTTCCTATTTGCTAGGAGTAGGAATATACTACAGTGGCTGGCTCTATGCCATCTGCACCAACCATTTCCTGCATCCCTTCCAGCCAAAAGAGTGGGGGTGGGTCGCTGAATTGCAGAACTAGTTGATTGTAATAAGAATCAAAGGACATGGGGCTGGGGAGATAGCTCCGAGGCACAAGTGCCTGCTGGGCAAGTGCAAGGTCGTGAGTTCGAACCCTGGTCCCACAAAAAAAAAAAAAAGAATCAAAGGACAACTGCATCCTACCCTGAATCTACAAACTACTCCATTCCATCTGTAAGAGTAGCTCAGGCTTCCCATGAGATCAAATCAGTAGGACCATCTCACACCACCCCATGGGATATCCTTGTCCCGCTCCCTACACGTGCAAACTGGAGTGTGGGGAGCTCCTGAGCAAGGTCTGTGTGTCTGGTGCCAGTGTCTCTGCCTTTCGCCATGCCACCACATCCCCTCAAAGGCATGTATTTGTCACACATGCCAGCTGATGCTGCCAAAAATAACTACTTTAATGTGCATGAGAAATAAGGGGAAAAAATCTAATAGTCATGTTAGCTGAAACTTGTTTTATTAAAGGTGTCTGATTCCCTTCTGGTCTATAGAAAGTTTTAGCACACAATCTAAGAGGACCCAAACATATCACAAACCCAGTGGTGAAAGCCTGAAGCTCAACTCTCATCCCTGTGAGCCACTCTTTGAGGGAAAACCTCAGGCATGTGGGGCACCTGAAGTACCCTTATTCATGAGCAGATGTTTGGGGACTCAGCAGAAACTGAGGAAAAGTCCTGGCTCTGCCACGTCCTTGCTGCTGACCTTGGGTAGGGCTCTGGTGCCTCCTAAGCTGGAGCATCCCCATAGGCAGGATGGAGGTAACAGACAACTCATGAGGCTGCAGTCTGAGGTTACACTGCAGGCTGAGCACCAGAAACAACGTGCTGTGGACACTATGTGCTCCACTCTGCTGGCTGCTGTTTTCACCTGCCTGGAAAGCAGCTAGGTGCTGGTGAGGCCCTTCTCAAAACTCCTTTGGGTTCTCTTCTCTGTTGTTTCAAATCATGACCTTAACAATACAGACAGTAGAAAGGTGGGGAAGAAAACAGGAGGGAGAGGAGGGAAGAAAACAGTTTGCAAGCAGAGAGGGTGCAGGCATGCACCTGAGCAAAATGATGCTTCTATGGGCTATGAACAGCTTTCCCTTCCAGCCCAATTAAAGCTATGAAACAGCAGTTTTGAGGTGAATATTGGTATTACTTAAACTATTCTGCAGAAAACTTGGAAATTAAGTACCAGAGTGAGAAAGCTAGGCAGGCAATAAACCACCTACTCAAAATTTACACAACTCTATCACATAGGACACTGCAGAATTAACCAGGGTTTGACAGAGACCCTCGGCATTCACAGAATTCTCCGAATCCAACCTAAGACCTATTTTTTGCCAACCTCTTTATTTATTTTTTTTTTTTTTCCTCCAACTAACAGGGATTGAACTCAGGATCTTGTACTTGGCAAGCAAGCACTTATTCTACTGAGCTATCTCCCTCACCCTCTTCTACCTCTTAAAATATACCTTTGTTACATGCATTTGGATGCAACGAACTGGAGTAGATTTTTTAACAAGTATGGGTCTCCATGCTATTAACTGATGCAATAAAATGTCACTAGGTATCACAGCACTAATGTGAAATAAAGCTCTGAAATACCCCTTGCATCTTCATCCCTAGCTCAGAGTATGTGCATGAGTGTTATCTATGCAACGCCATCATACCTCAGGTTCAATGTGCCTGGGAAACAGAGAGGTGGTGAGGTATTTGTATAAAATTCTCATGTCGTCTTGTTCTAATCCACTCCTAAAACAAACAAAAAATGTTACAAGTTTGGAACTGGGCTCATCTTGCCATCACTCTATGATAGAGGTCAATCTTTATGACAGAGGTCAATCTTTTCTTCCTTTACCCCTCATGAAGAAGTTAATCCTTCGCGAACTGCACAAAGAGAATGAGTTGAGACCAGCTAAAGCCTACTCCTCTAGTCCTGCCTCTTATACAGCCTCTGAAATAAAAAGTTCCTGTAGACTGGACTCTCAGAGTGAACTTCATGTAGTATTACTTAGGGAGCCTTAGTGGCCACAGTGCAGCCCCAAAGAGACAATGTCCCTTGGCTTCCTGGGCCACACAGGAACAATAGTGATTTCCAGGAAGACTCTGGTTTACTGGAGACAAGGAGCTTGATCCTAAGTCTCAGAATCATACATGAATTTTTATTCTCTGGGTCTCCATGGAGGCAAAAAAGCAGAAAAACAAGTTTTCAGGCAAACCATCCCACCTTGAAGGCGGCAAGAATAAAGAACATGTGTGAGCCGGGCGTGGTGGCTCACGTCTGTAATCCCAGCACTCTGGGAGGCTGAGGCAGGAGGATTGGTGCGAGTTCGAGACCAGCCTGGGCTACAAAAGTGAGCTCAAGGCCAGCCTCAACTGCATAGCGAGACCCTGTCTCAAAAAGACAAAAAAAAAAAAAAACAAGAACATGTGTGAAAAGCACTGAGAAACTAGCAGGCATCGGATAGACTAAAACATTTCCTTTAAGGAAGAGATACAGAATGAGACTGTATATACTGTTTTTCTATCCAAGATAATCAAAACATCCTGGGAGAAAATCTGACTTCAGGTGATTCAGGCCTTTACACTATCTTTGAGATGTTCTCCCTCCTTTTCTCTGTAAGGTCACCCGTTGGAAAGCACTCTGGCCCGCCCTCTCCTCTGGATCTCTATGCTGACATACCACTTCCTCTTCTTATACTGCCTCTCTGCTCTCAAGGTTCGATGCTCATGAGCACTCACTACAACTAAAACTCTAGGGAAGCTCTCCATTGCACGTAGGTTTGCTTTCTGCCAAACACAAGAGTCCACTTTTGGGTTGAAGAGCAAAAAAGGGGTAGATCAAAACTCTTAATGCTTGTTTTGTAACACCACCGATGCTGGCAGCTACATATGGCCAACAAGACAGACCAAATCGCCAAATCAAACATGGAAATTTACCAACTTTTTTTTGGTAGAAATATTTGACATTAAAAAAAAGGCAATCGTGGGGTATGCCTGCAATCCCAACATTCTGAGGGGCTGAGGCAAAAAGATGGTAAGCTCGGACTGGGCAGTTTAGTGAATTAGTGAGACCCTGTCTCAAAATACTAAGGACTGAGGATGTAGCTTACTTCGAAGGCCTGGGGTTCAATCCCAATACCACCACTGCTAAAAAAAGGAAAAGCAAGCTACAGGATGTGATGAAAGACAAAGCTTATGAGTGGCTAACAGTGTGCACAGTATATGCTCAGGGATTTCTTGTAACTACTTCACTTAAGACTAGCTAGGCATTAAACTCTTTGGTACTGGTTTTAGAAAATTAGGAGAAAAAAGATTGAGACTGCAACTCAGTACAGAAGCACAGATTAGTGGGTTTCCACTGTGCTTACAGAGGGGTTGTCCCTCCTTGTTAGGTCACAATTAGCTCTGACCATGGTTATGATTCACTCTCTCTAGTACAGTGGTTCTCAACCTTTCTAATGTTGTGACCCCTCAATACAGTTCCTCATGTTGCGATGACCCCAAACCAAAAAATAAGATTGGTGGCTACTTCAAAACTGTAATTTTGCTAGTTATGATTCAGAATGGCTTCAGGTGACCCCTGTGTTTTGGTTGTTCATGACCCACAGGTTGAGAACCCTGCTATAGTATCTGCCCCCCCCCCCCCACTAGGACTCTGCCCCTACAAAAATAAATGAAGTAGTATGTTGTGGTTTGGGGTTTCTGCAAGGGGAATAATACAATACAGGGTACATTTCATATTATTATTTTATAAGGAATTACCCAAGAATCATATACAAGAAATGCAGGAAATCTATCCACACACTAAATACTAAAGACTACAGCTGAGGGCCTGGATCCTAATATTGTGCATGAGTTCAGATAAAAACTAGAGCTCCTAACAATGTCTTAGACAAGTCCAAATCAAGGTCTAGAACCCACAACCATGTTTCATGCAGACACACTTCACAGATCTGTACTGTGAAGGCCCAAAGGTCAGTGGTGGAAGCTAGAAAGTCTATGCCAGCAGGATGAATGATCTGTGCTAGCAGGCTGGGGGATCTGCACTGGAGCTAGGAAGCAATGCTCAAGGTAAGCGCCATAGCTCCCCCAAAGGTACCACAGCCATCCTCAGCAACAGTGAGGGCCCAAACTCCAGCAATGAGGAAAGCCAAGCTCCCATCAGGAAAGCCCATGTAACAAGCCTTTCCACAAGGCTGAGCAGTGCACCATCTTCCCCTCTGGAGCCAGGAAGTGATGCTCAAAATGAGGGCTGAAGCTCCTCCAAAGTTATTTGGGAAAGCCAGCATGACAAGGTCCTCCAGCAGAACAGTGCAGGAGAACTAGCAGCTTCCAACAGCTCCTTCAGCTTCTCCAAACAGCATCCCAGCAGCTTTTCCTGCTCTGCGTTTTATGCTGCTGGCAACCATCCTCAGGTGGGCCTCCTGCACCCAGCACCACACTAGTTTAATTTAGCCGGGTGTAAGAAGCTGACCATCAGTTAGAAATCCACTACACAGTATCACATTCTACTTAGGTTAGATGTTACCATGGGGGAACATTCCTTACAATTGTACATGAATCTTCAATGATCTCAACATAAAAGATTTAAAAAATTAAACAAGAGCCAGATGTAGTAACACATGCTATCATCACACTCTGGAAAGCTAGAGATGGAAAATTTGAGCCCAGCCTGGGCAAATTAGTGAGACCCTGTTTTAAAACAAATACTAAAACGCTGCTCAGTGTAAACACCTACGTGCACATGACATTGCTGCTCTGTCACTGATTTTTCTTTTCTAGCCAATTTTCAGCTATTTCTACCTCATTGCTAAATGGACTTTCTGGTTTATGGGTGGAAGGCTACTTAGTTTTCTTCCAACTGCTCTGGAAAGCCTCAAGTCTCATGAATGCTAGAAAGTATTCTATAACTAAGCAACTAAATGGACTTCTATTAGTTATCCCAACTCCACCTCTGGTGGAGATACTGAGTTATTTGAGAACTCCTTTGGAAGAAGCAATACCAAGATGCAATACAACAAGTGGTTAACATGCAGCACAGAATCTTTCCAATTAGAGTCGGTTTAGTCTAATTTTTTTTTTGTACCAGAAATTGAACTGAGGACCTTATCCTTGCCAGGCACTGTGCCACTGAGCTATATCCCCTGCCTCAGTTTAGTCTAAAATATAGACTGAAGCCCAGCCCACCAGCCTATAAATCCCAGTACTTAGGGAGGCTGAGGCAGAAGGACCGCTATTTTACATAGCAGGGCCCAGTCTCAAAATAAGTAAAATAAAATATAGACTATTAGAGTCATAGTGAATATAAATTAATTTAGCACAAACAGAGTATGCTCATCTCTGAGAAACTTCATAAATGAGTCATTCACAAAAGTGTTAATTCCTAAAAAGTAAACCAATACAATAAAAAGAAAAAAAATAGGATAAAAACTCTGGACGAGATAGTCAATTCATAAATCCGCCCTCAATAATATCTTACCTGGGAAATAGCTGCTACAGAAACCAAAGGAAAAACACGGGACCCTGTGCTTGCCAGGCAAGTTCTTATGCTGCTAAGCAGTATTGTGTCCTCATTTGTTTAATACAAAAACAGTACTCTGAAATAACTTTCTATCCATTACTTGCTTTGAACTGTCAACATTTACTAAACATCTAGTATGTACCACACCGTAGTCAAGTGCTAGCACAGAAAAATGTGTCTAATTCAGAGCATTAAGAAAAATACACACACACACACACACACACACACACACACACACACACATACACTAGAAAGGATGCTTTCTGTAATTATGAGATGACTGAAATATACATTTTAAATTTTAAAAATTACTCCAATAAGGAGCATTGCCATCAATTCTCTTCAGAATACTTCCCCTGGACTTTATCCTCCCGTGCCAAGCTGCAAGGCATACCTACCAGATGAGTTGGTCATTATAGAGAAATGCAGTGTATTTGACTATATTCAAGCTTTCCTCCATTCTATTAATAAAGGACTGGATTTTCAAATAAGTCATTTTATCCAGTGGAAAGAAGCTGATTCCACCAAAAATGTCAAGTAGGTCGCATGACTGCAAATGTAGTGTTTGCAAATACTGTGAGAAAAAAATAAGACATAGGTTACCAATAAAACTTTCAATGTAGTACTCATCCATAATAGAAAATAATCTTATTTTAAACTAATACTTATGGTACAGCTGTACACTGACAAACAGCACAATAAAAACAGGTAGGTGATCTATGGTAGCTGGACTTGAAATCAGTACCTATCTTGAAACAAATGGTGCACCTAGCTAGTTAGTATTCACACAGTAGAAGTTCTATCTCTTTGAAGTAGCTAAATATTGCTATTAGTGCTCCTCAGATTAAGCTCTGGGATCCACACAGTAACACCATGGATAGTGCCATGTTAAAGGTTATTAGTCATGATGACACTCATACCCATCAACAGGAGTAAGGAGGATAAAAACAGGAATGACCAAGTACAAACACTGAATAACCAAAAACATTAATTCGTAAAAGCAAAAAAGAAGCCAAATGAATTGTAAAAAGAAAAGCTGACTTCAAAACAGATGAGAGGTATTTTAGGGAGAAACCAGGATATTACTCATTTAAGATAAAATGAATTTGACAGAGGTAAAGGTTATATGTGCAAATCCAATTTACACACTGTTCTGTTGGGACATGCCCGTAAACCAAGCATTTAGAAGGTTAAGGCAGGAGAATCACTGCAAGTTTGAGACCAGTCTAGGCTACAAAGGAAGCTCAAGGCAGACCCTGTCTCAAAGACAAAAAAGACACTGGGAAAATAGCTTGACAGTATAGGCATCTGCCTGGCAAGCCCAAAGACCTGGGTTCAATCCCCAGTACGAGTTGGCCACTGAAACCGGGTGTGGTGGTACATAGCTGTAATCCCAGCACTAGGGAGGCTGAGATAGGAGGATCACTGAGTCTGAGCTTCATAGTTAGACCCTGTAACAAATAAATAAAGATTCAAAAAAGATAAAAAAAAGAACCCCCAAAATTCAATTTACAATGAAAGAAAACAGCAACTGTTTAGGGACATTGTTATCTGAGACAAAAAACACTAATGTAAGTAAAAGGGATGTCTTCCTGTGGTCTGCTGGCTATTTCAGAATTTTAGAAATGTATTGGTCAATTTACTAGAAAGAAGATTACTTTAAAAAAATGCTAAGCCAGGAGTGGTGATACACACCTGTAACCCTACCACTTGAGAGGCTAAGGCAGAAGGACTGCTGGAACGCTCATGTTTACAGCGGCATAGTTCATCATACCTAAATCTTGGGAACAGCCCAAATGCCCATCAACTCACGAGAGGATAAAGAAAATGTGAGGGTTTTTTTTATACAGTAAAGAACTACTCTGCCACCAAAAAGATTAAATTTGAGAAATTTCTAGCTTAATGCACCTTCAGGACATATTCTTAAGTGAAATAAATCAGATATGTTTGTAAATATCACATTGCTTCTGTGTTCTTAGAAACCAAAAGTATAAATAAGGACCAAAATATAACAGATACTGGAAACGGGAAGAAAATGCCCAAATGGCAAGGGGCACGAGTAGCTGGGGGAGGGCAATGAAGGGAAAAGAAAAATGGAAAGGAAACAAAGCTGTTATAAAGAAAGGGAGTAGAGGTTGAAAGGAAGGTAGGGGAATGGGGAAAAAAGAATCAACATGTATTATGTGTATACATCCAAACTCTGTTATGAATGTAATTATTATGTATACCTACAATATAAAAATAAATTTAATTTAAAAAAGAATTTCTGTAAGTTCTGGGACTTCCTCTAAGTTACAGCACTGCTTGTCAGATACTGTGAATCCCTGTCTCAAACAAAAATAAAAATATAAATATTATAGTTTTACATTTATTTAAAAATATGGCTCAGTGGTCTAAAGCGTCTACTTGGGGAAGCTTGGGTGGCTTCACAAACTGCAGTTTGATCCCTGGCACCACATGTTGCACAGCCCTGGGGGCGGGCTGAGCCAGCCATAAAAATGAGTGAATAAACAAAGGTTCTGAAACAAGAATAAAAATAATAAATAAAATAAAAATAAAAAAATAAAAATATACAAATATCAAAACCACAGATTAAAATTTTTGTAAAAAAAACTGATGTATCACAATCAAAACTTTTTCCTTGAGTCAATACAGAGTATGCTTCTTTAGAGAACACAATTCATAATAATTTACAACTGTCATAACTGTTTACATGTTGCCAATTTACTAATCCAACATACACTGAGATGTATGCATGTGTGTAGTATTAGGGATTGCATCCGGCATTGTTCTACCACTGAGCTATAAATACCCTAGGCACTTTTTCAATTTTTTTTTTTGAAACAGCATTTCACTTAGCTGCCCACGCTGGCCTTCAACTTACGATTCTCCTGCCTCAGCCTCCTAAGTAGCTGGATGACAGGTGTGTACCACCATGCTCAGCATAAAACTGCTTTTGAGAAAGTCGAATGGACAGACACTGGCAGAACAAGGATGAAGCCCAAAGATGTTTCCAAGACATAGGCACAGGCAGGGGTGGGATGCCCTGTTCCTACACAAAAGGCTGTGAGACAACTGCCCAGCAGGCCCACAGGCCCCTCACTGCTTGGGTTTTACCACTATGCCTCTTAGCTTTTCTGCCATGTTCAAGTTCTGAGTTTGTAAAAAAAAAAAAAAAAAAAAGTTATCTCAACTTATATTTTTCTAATCACCTATTTCTTTTCTTTTTTTTTTTTAATTTTTTTATTTCTTCTTTCAGAAGCTTTGTTTGTTTATTCACTCATTTTTATGGCCAACTCAGCCCACCCGAGGGCAGGGCTGGCGCAGCATGTGGTGCCGGGGATCGAACCGCGGTCCCTGAAGCTGCCCAAGCTTTCCCAAGAAGGCACTTTAGACCACTGAGCCATCCCGCCAGACCCCTCTAATCATCTATTTCAATGCTACTAAAGTTATAAATAAAATCTGAATTACTTACCCGATGGAAGAATTTCTCTAATCTTTCTTTCAGCAGCTTGACACCTCCATCTTCCATGGCTTTCAGAAACGTCCCATTAAACAGCTAATGGGGGAGGGAGGAGAAAATACATTTCTGATATTCCTATATTTCTTAGAGCAATAAGTTCTTCCTTTTAATACTTCAGAAGTCATAGCCAATGTGAGATACAAACACTTGTTACATATTATTAGGGATAATAGCTGACCTCAACCACAGCAATTAATTAATTAAGTAATTCAGGTCACTAACCTTCCCTTCTTTTCAAATAGTTTTCTATGTTTACATGAGAAAGCTTGAGTCATAAAAGAAATTATATAAATAATCATACAGTTAAGTGATGCTTTTATTTTTATGAAACCACCTAGTTGTTTTCAACATGTTTAGGATGGAGTCTTGTTATGCTGCTCAGGCTGGTCTTGAATTCTCAGGCTCAAGCAATCCTCCTGCCTCATCCTCCCAAGTAGCTAGGAACAGAAGACTGTGCCACTGCGCTTGGCTAGATAGTTTTTAAAAATGTCAATTCCATCCCTGGTACTTAAAAAAAAAGGCAACTAATACCTAAGTTTCACTTAATGTAAACAATAGCACTAAGGGCTCATTTGTTCAGAAACAAGTATATAATTCTAGTTCAAGACTAGGAGAACAGAAGGGGATTCAATATTTATGGAATAAAAATTAAGGTTTATTGCAAGTATTAATGTCTAATTATTTGACCAATGTTGCATACCTATATCTATTAATGTAAACAGATTTGATGGTGAAAATATGTAATACAACCATTATTAAATTTTTGTTGTTTTCAAATTCTGTACTATATGTACTCTTGCTTGTTACTCTTTTTCTATCTTTCTGCTATTTTTACTCTTTAAAATAAAAAAGATTGCTTCATAGCAAGGCATGTCACACACACACATACACTATATATATATGGAATAAATGCATGCACACAAACTTCACTACTTGTGTCAAAGAGCCATTAGTTTCTCCTCTAAAGCAGATACACAGGAACTTTGTAATCTAGGAATTACTGTAACATAATTTTCAGGCCTATACATGGACAACTGGACAGAATTCAGAAAAAAATCTCATGCTTACCTTGTACATGCTATAGCACTGCTGTAGCACTGAGCTGTAGACTTTGTCCTGTGGACAACAAGGAGGGAGCACAGGTATGAAAATCAAGAGAAAGCATTATCTCCTATGCATAGAGAAGGTACACTGACTATCGGGAAAGCAATGTAACAAGTGTGGTCCTGAAATAATTGTGAACTGAAAAGGTATTTAAGTTCACACTTACAAACCAGGAGTCTTATTTTGGGGTGGTTTTTTTTTTTTTTGTCCCAGGTTGAAGTTAGGACCTTGTACTTGCCAGGCTTAGATCACTGAGATATAGCCCCAGCTATAGGAGGCTTAATTTTGGAAGGGGTTCACACACAGATTATCAGCAGAAGGCATTAGTAAAGCATGATATAAACACAATTTTAAAAGACTGACTCAATTTATAATTTAAACAATAAATATAAAGGATTCCCTCTGTGGATCCCAGAAACATCTATAAAATGCAGCAAGTTTAAATCTAAGTTATTCAACATATTCAGTAATAAAATAAACAATGACAAATTACCAACAGCTCCTCCTCTTGGTATTCAACAATTGGTTTTCCATCCTTACTTTGCTTTTCGATCATAGGATTCCGAACTACCTATAAAGTTGAAATCAAATGAAATTATGCAATGATGTGATTACATATGTCTTTAATTTCACCTTAATTTAAAAAAAAAAAAAAAAACTTGGCACTGGAACTGTAACTCTGTGGCTGAACACTTGCTTAGTCATGTGCATCCAATTTCTAGCCTCATTAGAAAAAAGAAATAACTAAAATTTGAAAACATAACTGCTTAAAACAGACCCAAGTACAAATGTAACAAACAGGAATTTGATTTAAAAATAGCAGCCAATTCTACTGTTATCTGACTTTAATAAAATAGCCAAGAAAATTTCCTAAATTTCTTTTCTTCTTTTTTTTTTTTTTAAGAATTTTTTGCCGGGCGTGGTGGCGCACCCCTGTAATCCCAGCACTCGGGAGGCTGAGGCAGGAGGATCGCTGCGAGTTCGAGACCAGCCTGGGCTACAAAAGTGAGCTCAAGGCCAGCGTGAGCTGCATAGCGAGACCCTGTCTCAAAAAGACAAAAAAAAGAATTTTTTAATTTTATTTATTTATTTTTTTCTTGTTTCAGAACCTTTGATTGTTTATTCACTCATTTTTATGGCTGGCTCAGCCCGCCCCAAGGGCAGGGCTGGCGCAGCATGTGGTGCTGGGGATCGAACCGCGGTCCCTGAAGCTGCCCAAGCTTTCCCAAGCAGGCACTTTAGACCACTGAGCCATCCCACCAGGCCCTCCTAAATGTCTAACAGTAAACACTATCCACATTTTGCTACACAACTACAGAAATATACTGTGTATGTAAATACCATGACCATCCAGAAATTTTCTTCTGGTTCATTGAAGAACTGTCTATTCTTCTGTGTATGCAAAGATTTTGCAGGTTTTGATGGACTGAAGGTCCTAAAAGAGACAGAACAATACTTTTGAAACACTTCTCCAGCATAAATCACAAGGATTTTTCACTGAGCTCTTATAAAAGCACATTTAAGGCATTACCTTGTAAACTGTACAATAGCTTCACATAACCCAACGTTCCTAATTTTTTCATTCTTTTCTACTTCATTGGGATGATAAAACAAAATTTTATTTTCCTCCTAAAGTGTGAAGACACAGAACACAACATTAACATAAGCATTATTTTACTTTAGCTGTTTAAAGTGCTAAGTTTAACACTTACTAAGTCTTCAGGCATACATGCTAACAACAAAACTCCAAAAATCCCTTTTGCAAAAACAAGATTTATCTTCTAATCACTGGGTAAAAACTGCTCACCAGTCAGAAAGGCGACTGTGACACGCACTAAGCCACATTTCCCATTTCCTCTGTAGTGCTAGATAATTTTAATGAAAATTTCTCATTTCTTTTTGTGGACTAATTTGTACCTAACCAGTACTTCTTTAAACATGCGCCCACATACAACTCCCTGAAAAATTAAACCCAGCTGGCAACCATGCATGATGGTACACAACCATAACCCCAGAACTCGAGGAGTGTGAAACAGTAAGAATTCAAGTTACAACTCTATCTGGACAATTTTTTAAGCTCCAGTTAAAAATTAAAAATAAACTAAAAATCAAAAAGGGCGGGGAATGTAGGTCTGTGCAAACGCCCTAGGTTCAACATCAGCACAAGTACCATGAAAAAGTAAAATAAAGAAAGACAGAAAGAAAGAAAGAAAGAAAGAAAGAAAGAAAGAAAGAAAGAAAGAAAGAAAGAAAGAAAGCTGTTTCATGAGCATTTGGACAGACAGCAGTTTAATGTGACTGTGATTTGTTTCAAAAAGGGCGGGGAATGTAGGTCTGTGCAAACGCCCTAGGTTCAACATCAGCACAAGCACCATGAAAAAGTAAAATAAATAAATAAATAAGTAAAGAAAGAAAGAAAGCTGTTTCATGAGCATTTGGACAGACAGCAGTTTAATGCGACTGTGATTTGTTGGCACCAAAACACAGTTCTGGACACCCTTTGAAGTCACCATGCTCACTTCAGGAAAAACAATTCCTGTAACTTATCACTTTTTCTTTTTGGGGGGAGGGGAGGGAAACCCTTCCTAAGTAGCCTCCAAATTTACACTATTTTCAGGCCACAGTTTTGCACTTTGGTTCCGTACTTCTAAATCAGAGGCTTTCAAAAACAAAGACAAGTTTCAAAAACAATTCCACCCCCTCTCCCCCCATACTGGGGACTTAATGCAGAGCCTTCGCACTGAGATACACTAGAATATTTTAATTTTTTAAAAAAATCTTAATTTTGAGACCTGGCCTCACTATACAGCCCACACCCGGCTGGAATTCGTTTGCAAGCCTTCCTTTTCATTCTTAGATTCCTGGGATTAAGGGGGTGCGCCGCCACGACCCGCTGAGTTCGATTTTAATTCTCCAGAACTGCTGCAAAGCAAAAGGAGACTCAACCTGCGCAGAGCAGTCACCTGCAGCACTTTCGCGGCGCAGATTGGCAGCGATCCGGAAACGGAGCCGCGCCGCCTGCGTCACCAGGTCCCCGCCGTACCCCGCCCCCCGGGCCGGCGCACACCTGGCACCCTGCAGGACCGACCGGTGCCGCTCGAGGTGGCAGGATAGGCGCCAATACCCAGGCGCACCCCCCGGCTCCGGGGGATCCACGCCTGCGGGCACCCCAATCCCTCCTCGCCTGCCACCTTACGCCCAAGCGCCACCCCCGCCCCGTACCTCTCCTTCGCGTGGCCCAAAGCGTGGGTTGTAGATGAAGAAGCTCAGCAGGGCGGGTGGAAACTGTTTCTCCTGTGATGTCCAAGACCCGGTGCCGGCCCCAGCTGCTGCCGCCGCCATCCCAGCCCGGCCCCCTACTTGGGCGCCTCCCTCGGCCCGCCCAGAAGCAGCAGCTGTGAGTGGACCGCACTTCCGCCTCGCTCGCCGTGAGCCCGGAAGTAGTCGCTGCTGGCTCGGAAGGAGAACCCGGAGTGGAGTCTCCCTTTGACGCGTCCGAGTAGGCCAGATTCCTATTTGATTCCTGGGCTGTCGTGTTTCTCATACACTACAGTGAAGTTCAGGTGGAGATGAAATTTGTTGTTGTCTCTAGAATTTCTGTCGTAGCTAAAAGCTAAGCCAATGAGTTTCAAGAAAATGTTGGAGAAGAGACTGTGAAAGTGCAAATGAAGGTCTGGCTTGTAAATGAACCGTTGTAAGGGTGGATGTGCATGCAGCCTGGCGCTGGGAGCATCACATCGCCCCTACAAAATACTTATTAGACGGCAGGTGGCCGCTGGATCAACCACCCGCTTTTTCCAACTGTGTGTTCAGCAGACATAGCCTTTGCCCAGTGGTGCCCGGGAATAAACTTTGAGGCTCCTGGGATTACCTCAGTCTTTGAGTGGTGTGGATTGTGACAAAGTTGGAAGGAGGTCTAGTCCTTAAGTCAGTTGGCTAACCTCAAGAAGGTTGGTGTCAATAGATGACATTTAGAATGACCACTTTTCTTATCCAACCCTGTAGACCTGGTTTAGGGAGGAAATGCTTTGAAATTTGGCCATGAGATAAATCGGGGTATGTAGTCTAGTCTAGCTCTTCTACTCCATAAGTGTGAGACCTTATGTCAGTCACACAACATATCCCAATGCTCTTATTTGTGAAATATTAATAGTTCCTATGTAATGGAAATTCAATTTAAAAATTAAATGGAGTCGGCGCTTCTGGCCGCGGGACAAGCAGGACTTGGGGGCGGAGGCGGATGTGCGGCTGCGCCGCGGAGATCCGCGACCCGCGACGGCGATCCGCGCCCGCGCCCCCCCCCCCCCCCGCCCCGTGCCCTCGGCAGCGACGCTGCCCGGGTCGGGGCGGAGGCGGGGCCGGGCTTTGTCTCGCTCCCGCCGCAGCGCTCGCTCCCGTGTGCACCGCGCTGCAGCCGCAAGATGGCTGAGGGCGACGGGAGCCGCGCACTGACGGCCTGTCGGGCCCGGGCTTCGAGGGCTGCGAGGCTGTCGAGCCCGCCGGTCCCGCCGAGCGCAGCGGCCACGTCGCTGTTAGTGATGGGCGCCACATGTTCGTCTGGGGCGGCTACAAGAGTAATCAAGTCAGAGGATTGTATGATTTTTATCTGCCTAGAGAAGAACTATGGATCTACAACATGGAGACTGGAAGATGGAAGAAAGTTAACACCAAGGGGGATGTCCCGCCGTCCATGTCAGGCAGCTGCGCCTTGTGTGTGGACGGCGTGCTGTACTTGTTTGGAGGACACCATTCTCGAGGCAACACCAATAAGTTCTACATGTTGGACTCGAAGTGTACAGACAGAGGGTTACAGAGGGAGAGAGTGGACTGCCAAGGAATTCCTCCGTCATCAAAGGACAAACTGGGTGTCTGGGTGTATAAAAACAAGTTAGTATTTTTTGGAGGGTACGGATATTTACCTGAAGATAAAGCACTGGGAACTTTTGAATTTGAAGAAACGTCCTTCTGGAATTCAAGTCACCCAAAAGGATGGAATGATCATGTACACATTTTGGACACTGAGACATTTACATGGAGCCAGCCTATAACTACTGGTAAGGCACCCTCACCTCGCGCTGCTCACGCCTGTGCAACTGTTGGAGACAAAGGCTTTGTGTTTGCGGGCAGATACCAAGATGCTGGAATGAATGATCTTCACTATCTCAACCTGGATACGTGGGAATGGAATGAGTTACTCCCCCAAGGCTTGCATCCAGTTGGCCAATCCTGGCACTCACTCACCCCGATTTCTTCAGATCATCTTTTTCTCTTTGGAGGATTTACCACTGAAAAGCAGCCACTAAGTGATGCCTGGATTTATTGCATCAGTAAAAATGAACGGATACAGTTTAATCATCCCTACTCTGAAAAACCAAGGTTGTGGCATACGGTGTGTGCCAGTGATGAAGGAGAAGTAATTGTTTTTGGTGGGTGTGCTAACAACCTCCTGGCCCACCACAGAGCTGCACACAGTAAGGAAATACTTGTATTTTCAGTTCAGCCAAAATCTCTTGTACAGCTAAGCTTAGAAGCAGTCATTTGCTTTAAGGAACTAGTAGCGAACTCATGGGACTGCCTTCCAAAACACCTACTGCACAGCGTCAACCAGAGGTTTGGCAGCAACAACACTTCGGGATCGTGAGGCTTCCCAGACAGTGCCTCCGAATGCCGTGCATGGATGCCGTCCTGTCATCCTCGCAGATCATGATCCTCTGTGTAATACACTGCTGTAGTTTGCAACTGTTTGGTTTTAATGTGCACGTGAATGGCCTAGAGAACCTATTTTTGTGTCTATAAAGTTTACAATAAATGTATTTCACATCAGTAAAAAAAAAAATAAATAAAAATTAAAATTAAAATTAAATGGAATTGTTAATACACATTAAGTGTCTAGCATGTTATCATTATTCAATACATGACTGCCACCTCTCCTTGCTCTTGACTTTACCATCTAGTGTACTCTAAGTGCATGAAATCCTGCCATTAGAAGTGCATGTTTTGGGGCTGGGGAGATAGCTCTGTGGCACAGGTGCCTGCCTGGCAAGTGCAAGGTTGTGAGTTTGAACCCTGGTCCCACAAAAAAAAAAAAAAAAAAAAACACAGAAGTGCATGTTTTGGCATTAGAGCAATAATCTTAAAAAAAAATGACAGAATCTTTCATACATCTTCTCTTTTACACATCTTTTGTTCCTCAGAAAGTCTTTGGGGGACTTCTAATAAGTAGACATAGAACAACTAAAGTTGAGTGAAGGTCCAGGTGCTATAGACTAAGGCCTAAGAGTGTGGACCTTCCTCTGGCCTTTTCAGGAGCTACCCACCATCGCCATTCCCTTACCCCCCAAGAATGCTAAAGTAGACATAAAACTCTGGGACTCCAGGGAACATAGTCTGAAGAACTCTTCTGTCTCAGGGAAAGTGTTTCAATAAGAGTAATAGAAGCGCCAGAGCTTGGGTCAGAAAACCTCTATTTGAATTCTGGCTTGGTCGTTTACCATTTCGCTAATCACTTAACCTTTTAAAATCATGATTTCTTTCCCCATGAGATCAATTAATGCTTGCTTCAAAGGATTTTTGAAAATATTACATTAGATGATACAAATGGAAGCCCCTTGTAAAGGATAGAGTACTTTATAAATGTGTGAGATCAAGATAGTATTAGTTATGACTTCGTAAGAATAACCTAGAGGATAGACTTGCAGATACCCAAAGGGTAACTATGTTAGGATAAAGCTCAGTATCTCTGCCTTTCTTTTTGCCTCATTTTATGCCTTAAAAATTGGGGTCAGATCCCTGTTCAACTGAATATAGGGATGTTAATCACTTAAGGAGTATCTGTAATACAAGGTTTGAGAATTTTAATTTTACCCAGTCTACCTCATCCACCTTCAAGACAGAGGACGTGGAGACAAGTGGAAACAAATTTCAGAATTTGAAAGCGCATGTAATTGCCAGCTTCTGCCCCAGACTCTCACAGACAGTGAGATCTCGCCTATCGCTAGTTATTTCAGACAGATTGGGAGCCAGATTTTCCCTCTCTAAGCCAGAACAGTTCTCAAAGGAAATGAGCTACTCTCCAATCATTGAGATTTCTCCTAAGCTACAAAACCAGGAAGAAGACAAAGATCAAACAGACCCAAGAACTCCATAAAACTAGTCCTCTCTCTTTTGTTAATGGGCCAGTATGATACTCCCATTCAGAACTATATACCCTTCAGTTCTTCAAGGTAAAGCCTGTTCTGTTTTATCTTGCTTTTCTTTGTTGTTTTTTTTTTAATCTTGCTTTTGTTTGTTAAAGGCCCAGCTTGATCTTTGTCAGCAACTCAAGAAAATGCTCTTTACCATTTTTACTTTTCAATTAAAGATTTTTTCCTGTAAACTCATACTAATGCTTCCATTTTAATTTCTGTTATTGGGGCCCGGTAGGATGGCTCAGTGGTCTAAAGCGCCTGCTTAGGAAGGCTTGGGCAGCTTCAGGGACTGCAGTTCGATCCCCAGCTCCACATGCTGTGCCAGGAAGGCTGAGCCAGCCAGAAAAATAAACAACCAAACAAAAGTTCTGAAACAAGAAAAAAATAAAATAATGATTTTAAAAAATAATAATTTCTGTTATTCCTGAAGCATGGATCTGTGCTTTGTGGTGACACTTCCTTTATTTCCTTGTGTACTTTGCCCTAACCCATACAATTAATGACAATAATCACCATAAGCAAGAGGTGATACAAAACACTCCCAAAACAAAGATAGTACTTTTTTTGTCTTTTTGAGACAGAGTCCCACTACACAGTTCAGGCTGGTCCTGAGCTCACTTCATAGCCCAGGTTGGTCTTGAACTCACAACAATCTTCCTGCCTCAGCCTCCTGAATGCTAGGATTACAGGCATGCACCACCACACCCAGGTAAGAAAATACATTTATGTTTCTGAAACCAAGGAAGCTTAAGCATTGATGCATCCTCCTGTCCTAGCAACAGGTCTGGGGTGTGCACAGGTGCAAGGAAGTGGTAGTGATGGTAAATCCTTACATAGGCTTGATGACTTCATCATGGAAAGGAGGCATGTCTTGATTCCTTGTGGAGCTGGGGAAAGTATCAAGTAGTGTGGAGTTTCCCCCATGTCAACAGCAAGTAGACAAAAGTAGACTAGCCATGGTCACAGGAGAGTGGGCAGTAAGCCACTTCCTGGTGCAGGAAACAGCCAAATGTTTTTTTTTTTTTTTTGGTCTTTTTGAGACAGGGTCTCGCTATGCAGCTCAGGCTGGCCTTGAACTCATTTTTGTAGCACAGGCTGGTCTCGAACTCACACTGATCCTCCTGCCTCAGCCTCCCAAGTGCTGGAATTATGTTATTCTTGGGTATAGCAATAATTCAGAAAAATCCAGAGCTGAGAGATCTTATGGCCCAAATGAGGAAGAAATACTACAGTCTGTGACCACTTATGATCACAAGACTAGGGAGGAATGAGGGTGATTCACTCCATGATCAGTGCATACATTTAACAAACTATTACTCCTTTTCCATCCTGGGCTCTGCTATAACAGGACCCCATCCCTAAAAAGTAGGGAGAAGAAGCCATCTCGCCTGACATAATCCTGAACTGTGATTCTGTCATCCAACACAATAGGAATTCGAATGAGGTTTCGCTGTAGGACTACTGTTGTGCACACAGAATTTGCGAACGCAATATTTCAAGGGAACAAGATGTGGAAAGGGCATGTTTTCAAGTAGAAGGTCACAGCAGTTTCAGAATGGGTGGTTCTGGGACATGATGTCATCTACTGTAGATTGCATTTCTTGAATGCAAAGCTTCTCAAAGGTAGGAGTGTATTGCATTGGCATCATCTTCCCATTGTCTAATACAGTATCTGCCTCAAAGGACACCATAAATGTGTGTTGAATGAATGAATGAGGACAGATTATAGAAGCAGGGAGTGGGGAGGGTGAAGTACACCTTAGAGCTGGCTTTCCTCCACCAGAGTGCTGGCTCTGCCCATGGTGCTGGCAGGTTGCTGGCCATAGAGTGGTCTTGAATTCTCTCCCTGTGAATCCAAATTCTCCATTCAGGTCTGTACTGAGATCCAAGAAAAGCTGCTGGGTAAAGATTTATGCACAACACATACCTGTCAGACCACCTACACAAAGGACCACTTCATCTCACTTGGATGGCTAGAATAAACCAAGGACCAATCTTCTATCTGTTGATTTAGAATTCAGAATCCAGAAACTGCATGTCATTCAGAGATGATCTTCATCACAAGGCAAATAGCTGTCTGAAAATTGTGCTCAGTCTCTGCCTCTTACGGTAAACACATGGAAGGGATCTTAAACACATGTGATTCCTCTTATTAATTTTTTGAAAAATAGGCCAGTACAAACCTTAATCCCACATACTCAAGAGGCTGAGGTAGGAGAATCACTTAAACTCACCAGTTCATAACCAGCCTGGGCAACATAGTGCCTGCCTGGCAAGTTCAAGGTCATGAGTTTGAATCCCAGTCCCACCAAAAAAAAAAAAAAAAAAAAAAAAACTGGAAGCAAGTTGTATTGATTAGGGTTCAACTGGAAAAGGAGAACTTGTCAGAAAAATGTGTGCAGTATATGTAATTATATAATTCTTAGATGTCAGTTACAGGTATTATACAATGATGTCATCATGTAATATGTAAAAAAAATAGAGAGATTGTCCACTTTTGGGAGTTGGTTACACAGCCTCATCTGATCCTGAAGTTTGGTGCCTGTACAGCAGGAAGTCAGGAAAGACAGAATAAGGGCCAATCGGCAAGGAGCAACGGGAGCCTCTGTCTGCCTCAGCTCTGATGATTACAGGAAGCAGGAGGAATATATGTCCTTTATTACCAAGTGAAGTGCATATTTGGGGTGGAGAGCTGCAGTGGGGTCCCATTCCAGAGAGGTGAGCCACCAGGAGTGCCCACCTGCACCTAATTCCCAAGAGTAAAATGCTAGGTGGGTGTGGTGGTGCACACCTACAGCCCTAGCTCACTGGGAGGTTAACACAGGAGGATTGCAGGTTTGATCCCAGCCTGGGAAACTTAGTGACTCAGTGAATCAATTAATCAATCAATCAATCAATCAACCAGACTACAGATGTAGCTCAGTGCAGAGGCCCTGGCTCAATCCCCAGTACACCCGGAAAGAGGGAGGACAAGGGAGGGGTGGCAAGACAGAAGAGACAGATACATTGGGTTCTTCTTCACACTGTTCCCCAGATCTGTGGCCACACATCTTTACCCCAGTGGATTTGCAGGAGGTGCCAAGATTTGATAAAGCAAAGCACACAATTGTTAATGTTGCTTGGCTTTCTCCTCTGCTTGAAATACTTAAAAACAATTTAAAATGAGAATCCATTTTTACTATTGCTAATGCCCTACAACAGGGTCAAAATCAGTTCCCATACCACTATGTGTGTGTGTGTGTACATGCACACACACACACACACACACACACACACACACACGCACAAGTTACCTTTTGAAACTACCAAAACTGTTATGTAAATGTATAGTCTTTCCAGTGAATAAATTAGCAGGTCAGGTGGAAACTGTCCTGGTGATTCCAATTTCATCTGTCTTCTTAAGTGTTTGCAAAGTGATACTGTAGCTTAACATTAGCAGAGGAGATAGAAGATCGTTTTTTGCTTGAAATTGGATCCCTGAGTACTCATTACACAAGATTAAACTGTAGTGCTTACATCAAATTCGCAATGTATCTTGTAAACCTGAAGAGACAAATATTTCCCATATCAGCTACACTTTGTTTGGGGCTGGGAATACTTATTTTTGAAAACTTGTTTTAAAAATCTTACAAATGTTTTACAATGTGCAGGTGGTGAAAGAAAATACTAGGTCATTTTGAGGTATTATAATCCAGTTAATCTCAACAATTAAAGACATTTACAAAACTGGCATAAGTCTATTAAATTATGAACTATTCTACTAAGCTACAAGCTAAAGGTGTGTGGGAACAATAAACCACATTAAAGCTAGAGTTAAAAAAATTTAAATAAGTCCAGAATTAAAGCTCTATCTTGTAAACAAATAAGAAAAAAGTGAGTTTCAGCTCTGTAACTTTTGTGTTGCAGTTTAGGCTTTCATTTTAAAGTCAAAATACATCATTTTGGTACTGAAAAATATTTTTTTCAGTACTGAGGATTGAACCCAGGGCCTTCACACTGAACTATATCTCTGATCTTTTTTTTATTTTTCATTTTGAGACAAAGTCTCAGTGAATTTCTCAGGATGGGCTCAAACTTGCCATCGTCCTGCCTCAGCCTCTCAGAGTATTAGGATTATAGGTGTGTGCCACCATGCCTGGTGAAGAGGAAGTGTCTTTTTGGGTAGATCAGTGGGCATCTGCAAATCAGGTAAAAATTCAAAAGACAAGCATCCAAGTAAAGCTTTTTATATGCTTGTTAAGCCTTTTCCTGGATTGCCAGAACTTGCTTTGGGGAATTTCCAACTTTGATTTGATGCTGGCGACACTATGTTTAAAAATATTTCTAGCATGAAAAATACAAATGATTAAAAAATGAGCAGAATTTCAGGAACAGAACATTATTCAAGGCTTTCATTAAATGAGAGTATGAGATGTGTAGGTTTTTTAGAATCAGAATGTACTGCTACTCTGGCCTAGTGACTACAGCTGGGCAAATTCTAAGGCTTTGCCCTTTATCTGCTCTAGTCACTATGCTCTTGTTTTTTTTTTTTTTTTTTTTTTTTTTTTTTTTTTTTTTTTTTTTTTTTTTTTTTTTTTTTTTTTTTTTTTTTTTTTTTTTTTTTTTTTTTTTTTTTTTTTTTTTTTTTTTTTTTTTTTTTTTGTCTTTTTGAGACAGGGTCTCACTATGCAGTTGAGGCTGGTCTTGAGCTCACTTTTGTAGCCAAGGCTGGTCTCGAACTCGCACGGATCCTCCTGCCTCAGCCTCCCGAGTGCTGGGATTACA
>PVJA010003754.1:0-91992 GCA_004027025.1 Myocastor coypus | reverse complement strand
TTCTCTTTCAGCCTAAAGGATTCCATCTGCTGCCTGCTGTAGGGCAGGCCTGGTGAGCCTGTCTTCTCTCCCAAGCCCCAGCCAGGGGTGCTGTGAAAGCTGAATTTTGAGATGAACTCAGAAACAACTTCTGAACTGCTGGCGGGAGCTTCCCAGCTGGCTGTGCATGGGCCCGTGAGCTGCAGGGGCACCAGGCTGGGTTCCTCCCACCACCTCCTTCCCCTGGTCAGGGCAGGGAAGAGGATACATCTGAGAGTAAATGTTCTACACAAAGGACGCTATCACTTTTCTCCAGGCCCAGATTTCTCCCTGGACATAAAATAGCGGGGAGAAAGTGTAAGGCCTTGTACCTAGATGTCCCACCAAAACCTTAGAGGATCGTATGTGGTGCTTTCTGGAGTTGGCTGGATCTGGGGCAAGTGGTACTCAATTTGTCCACTGATTGGAGTTAGCACAGTTCTGGGTAGACCACCCTAAAGGCTAGTAGCACGGACAGGATGAAAGGGAATGATGGCTGCTGCCTTGGTGCTGCCTGCTGCCTGCTGCCTGCTGCCTGCCCTGCCATGGACTGTTTCTCCCTTTCCATGCAGCTCCGCCATGCTGCGTTGCCTTGGAACCAGCCAACAATGAACTGAAACCTCTACCTGCTGTCAGCTGGAGTAAACTTTTCCTCTTTTAGCTTTGGGTGCTGAGCATTTAGTCTCAGCAATGAAAAAGGAATGAAGATATTCACCACATATTTTTGACCACACTTCCTATATTTTCAGCTTTTCCTTACCCCTTTTGAGTTTTGTTGGTGTCTTAGTTATTCTCTCATTGCTGAGACAAATACCCAACATTCAAAATGAGGCACGGAAGGGTTTATTTAGTTCGCAGTTACTGGAGGTTTTAGTCCATATTTGGCAGACTCCAAGGCAGAAAGGCACATGGCAGAGAGCAACCTTTCATGGCTGTGGGCTAAAAGCAAGAAGGCAGGGAGAGATAGCAGCAGCTCAAGCATCTAACTTCTCTTCCTCCCTTACATTGAAATGCAAATCACCTGTCCCAGAGGGAGGTGCAGCACCCATTTCCACAATAATCAATTCCAAATTCCAGAAGCCACCCCATCACTGCATGAGGCTTTGCCAGCAGGAGGAGGGCACCTATGCACAAACCATAACAGTTGGCTTTGTATGTTTGAAATTTAGAATGAGGTTATTTCAGAGTAGCAACTAGGGACGAGTGATAGGAACAAAGAAAGATCACAACTGTATTCAGTTCAAGATGGTGGAAGGATAAACTTACCTTGTCTTCTTCTCAAATTTTCTCTGAAATGGATCAACAGGGAGCACTAGGAGCCATCTGGAGACCTCATAGATGATCTTTTGGAGACAGGAGGAGCTGGTTTGCTAGGTATCCAGAGCAGAGCTGGCAGGCAACTTCCTGGGGCCAACAAAGGGCAGCGCCTCCCCAAGAAGCCCAGAGCCCTGGACCCAGTGGATGTGTCCGCCTCACATCCGAGGATTGGCATCTGTACTCAGCCCTACACTGTAAAACCCTGGTCTAGGAGAAGCCCACTTGGCCTTCTCCTGTCTCTGTCCACTGCTCAGTGGCCCTGCCTGTTCTCAGCAGGAAAGTCTGAACTCATGTGAATGCAGGCCAGGCTGAGCCGAGCCAACACAGAATCCTGTATCTTTCACAAAGTCAGAGTCCTAAAGCAAGTGGACCCGTGCGTTATCATCAAACTGAGCGACCCCTTCTCTCTGGCCCTTCACTCTTGGTTCTATCTCTCCTTCAATTATCTGAACTTAATCATGCTAAATGCAGCAACTGCTGACCAGTGACAGCCCAGCTCACAAAAGTATCTCAGGACAGGACGTTGGAAATGCCGCTGTACAGAGTGGAAATTCCTTTAAATTCTGTCTAGAGGGGTAAGAAAGGCAGCTTACAGCACGTTCCACGTCATGCAGGCTGCAGGGCTGTTGAGAGGTAAGTGGAAAGACACAGGGAAGGAAACTGTTTACAACTCAGGGGCTCTGCCAGACTTCGGAAACTCTGCTGAATTTCTGGAGGAGCCTCCCAGAACCTTGGCTGCATCTTCAGTTCTAACGAGATGAGTGGGTTAGATTCACTGATGAGCTCTACACACCATAGATCCTACTGGACACGGTTCTCCACAAGACTATATCTAGTAACATTATTCAACAAGAAATGAGGATACTCGCTGTACCTACGTGGCTTAGTTAGCTGAAAGTGGCAGACCTGCCACCCATGACCAATGATGTCACTAACCACTTTCACACTTTGCTTTTGGTCAAAGCATGGTGCTCTAGGCTCACGTAAAGCCACCAGAAAAGAATTGCACCATACAGACAGAGGACTTGCTGCTGGTCTTTTCTTCCCTGAACCATCAAGTAACATTAGTTGCACATCCGTCCTTCACACCTACACACACCCAACCACACGTGTGCACCATCTCATTTGGAGCCACAGGCCTAGGCACTGGCACAAAGCAGCCTGAGGAGAAACGGCACTGAGCCTCCTGGGTGGGAAGTGCAAGTCTGGCGTGTGCCCTTGCCTGCTGGCTCCAGCTACAGGGCCACCTCCCCTGTCTGCAGTGCCCTCTGGTGGCCACTTGGAAGATCAGTTCTAAATACACTTCCTGTTTGCAGGTTTTTTGCAATTAAATTTGCTAGGCCATATCCTGGTTAAAACAAAGCAAAATAAAACAACAACAACAAAACCTAAGCAACGTGCTAATGCACTGGTAATTTGTGCCTGCCCTGTAAATTCAGGAGTTTAGAAAGCCTGGTGTCTTAGTTACTCTTCTCTGGGTGCTGGGACAAATACCTAACACAGGGAAGGAGAGGTTTATTTATTATTTAGGTCACAGCTACTGAGGTTTCAGTCCATATTCAGCTGACTCCAACGCAGAGTGGCACATGGCAGAGGGCAGCCTTTCTTGGTGGCAGCTAAGAGCAAGTGAGAAGGAGAGCTAGCAGCAGCTCAAGCAGCTAACTTCTTGTCCTTCCTTACACTGAAATGCAAATCACCTGCCCCAGGGGAGGTGCAGCACCCACACCCCCAATAATCAATTACAAACTCCAGAAGTAGCCCCATGACTGCATGAGGCTTTGAGGGGACATCTAGACACAAGCAACAACACCTGGGTACTGAGGATCAGAAGCAATTATGATGTGTGCCCAGGGAAGCTGCTCTCCCCCCTCGCCACACCCTCACCTCCCCCCCCATCCCCTCCCCACGGTGCTCACACTCAGACACGGGCAGATCGACCTGGGCAGTTGTGGTTTGCACTGCCCTGCCCACTCAGTCACATAGTCCTATTCCCTTCCCCCTCGGGGGGCTACCCAGTACCCCTGAGTCTCCACAGACCCCAGCACCAGCCTACAGCCCCCACTGACTGCAGGTGCAAGTTTGCATTCACTTTTGCTTCGAGTGGTGAAGTCCTCCGACAGGTGCTAGACGCGACCTCAAGCTCTTGTCCTCCGGGAGGCCACACGGCACCTGCTCACTATGGAGCTGAAGCTGTGGTGCAGGCCATGAGGAGTGTGGCAAGCCCAGGCAGCTCCGGGTGAGTGTTAACAGCAGAAAAGGCAGCTCCTGCTGCGGCTCCCATGTCTGAGGCACCGGGCAAGTCCACTCCTAGGCAGTGCCACCACTCCAGACTCTTCTATGCCATCACCTCCCCCACTGCCAGGCTCAGGAAATGCTCACCAAAGTCAGCCCCGCCCAGCGATGCCCACTCCCCAAATCTGGCTGCTCAACTGCCAAGAATCTGGCACAGAAAGAACAATTTGCCTCGGACCCACCACCTCCTGGCCTAGCTCCTGCCCCTACTCCCACAAAAACATACTTTATAGCGCGGTCGGGCAGCTACCTGCTTCGAAGTGGATGTACACGTGGCTCTCGCATGCTAGCGCCTTCCCCGCCTGGCCTGATCACGCTACAGAACTGTCCTTGAAGGAGCTGACACTCAGGCCTACCTTCCAGTTGTCATGGCTGCTGTGGTTTGTATCAGATGTGCCCCCCAAAGCCCCACATGGTCTTGGGAGGGGCGCTGAATCTAGCTTGTCACTAGTTCACTGCCCCGTGCTAGGACTGGTGGTATGAGTACTACCCCCTTCTTAGGGTGGATAGCCTGCATATACTGAGGAAAAGGCTTGCTCCTCCTCATTCTTCTTTTACAGCTTTAAGTTCTCTTCCACCCTCTATGAACTATGGCCCCTGTGCTATGCCATCCTGCCCTGGAGCCAGCTGATTATGAACTGAAACCTTCACCAACTGTAAACAAACCTTTCCTTCCTTAATTTTTCATGCTATTTTCTTTCAGTAAAGAGAGAAAAGTGACTGACAGAATTTGGTACTACACAAGTGGGGTTGTCACTGTAACTATACCTTATCATGGGGTTCAGGAGCTCTTAGGAATAGCTTGTAGGAAGACTTCGGAAAGGTTCGTAGGTGTCACTTCAAAGAGCAGAGATAGAATGAATGCCTTAGGCCAGCAGTTCTCAACCTGTGGGTTGTGACCCTGGCAGGGGTCAAATGACCAAAACACAGGGGTTGCCTAGAGCCATTGGAAAATGTTATTTATTTGGAATTGTTAATATTTAAACCCATGCTATGCCATGGTGAAATGTTATTTATTGGAATTAGTAATAAATATTTCTCAACATATAATTAAATATTATTTTTGTGATTAATCAGTATGTTTAAATTATGTTTGATTTGTAGCAATGAGAATATAATGCGTATCAGGTATTTACATACTGAATCATAACTGTAGCAAAATTACAGTTTTGAAGTAGCCACCAGTTAATTTTTGGTTTGGGGGTCACTGCAACATGAAGAACTATATTGCGGGGTCACGGCATTAGAAAGGTTGAGAATCACTACCTTAGGCTGTTTTATATAGGAGATCTGGTCAGAGCTCAGAAGACCAGGAAACTGGTAAAGGCCAGGCTGGATAGGTTCCTGCTGGAAAGGACTGCTTTGGTTGCTGGACTCCACAGGATGTGTGTTACGGCATGGTAGTGAGTTTATCTGCATTTTGTTTGTGCCCAGAGACTTTGCCTCCGACTATGAACTGTGAAATACTTAACCTTTTTTTTTTTTTTTTTTTTTTTTTTAAGGGAAGGGTTAACAAGAGTGTTTAGGGTCTCACTACTAGATCAGATTTGTAGTGATCCACGTGTCTACAGCCTTCCAAGGGGTGAGATTATAGGCATGTGCCACCATGCCCAGTCTCAATTGCTGTCTCAGCACACCCTGGGCATAGACCGGCCCAGAGATTGAACCCCCGGCCCCTGTACCTGCTTTAATCTGCTGAGCTATTTCGCAGGCCAGGCCATTAAAATACCTCATCTTATAAAAGAAATTCCGAGGCAGTCCAATTCTGAGGTGGTGGCATGGTTTCTGATCAGGGCTTTTAGCTAGACTTGTGTTAAGGACGAAGAGTAGAGAGCCTGACAGAATGATTTAAAATGTGTTTGGCCAGAAGGAAAGTTCCAGTAAAGCTTTAGACTGCAGAGACAGAGCAGAGGACATGTTGACTGCAGTCAAGGAACAGAATACAAAGGTGGCCTGAGGCCATCACAAGCGGCAGTATGACCCTACCCTTTGCAGCCTGCAAATTGCAAAAGCAACGGACTGCTCTGAGAAGAAAGCTGCAGAGCACCACGTCCGGAATGCAACAGCCTGAAGAACTGGTTCCTCAGAATCGGATTCAGAATGCTCAGTGATCTGGGCACCTGACCCCTGCAGCCACGAGAGACAGAAGCCCGGCTACTGCTCTAGCTGGTGGCAGACCTGGGCAACATCCATGTGGTGCTGGTTTCAGGTGAAGGAGGGAAGGATTTGTGGGGTTCAAAAGGCTTCCATCCTGATTTCCGAAGGCCTGGGAGGCGAGGCAGTGTGCCCCCAAGGACAGTGTGTGCAGCTGTGTGAAACCAAAGGAGCAGCGGAGACCCCAGAAGTTTGGAAAAGCCAGGAACATGGATCATCTCAGAAAGGCTACAGGATTGGGCACAGCAGGCCTAAAAGAGGTGTGGGAGCTGCAGCCTCCAGGAGTGCTTAGGTGGATTCACCCTGCTGGATCCTGGACTTGCTTTGGCCACAATCCTTTGTATCGCTATCCATACCTTTTGGAACGGAAATGTGTCTTGTTCCACAGACTGTCGGATGTGTTTTGACTGTTCATCTGTACAGTGGCTCACTTGGAGACTTGGGACTTGGGCTTTGCAGCAATGCTAAACTATTGAAACCCTGGTAACTCTTACAGATGACCACATGCCTTCTGCATAAGGAGGTGTGCATGAGTCTTTGTGGGCCAGGGGCATAATGTTACCATCTGTCTGGATGACCCTGAAAGCCTCATGCAGTCAAGGGGTGGGAGAGACTTTTCCAAGGTGTCTGACTACAGTTTGTGATTGGTTCACTGTCTAGTAGCTGGCCTACTCCATCCAATCTAGGGCAGGTAGACTGCATGCACTAAGGGAAGGAAAGGCCCGCTGTTCTCCCTTTTGCTCTTGTTGCTCATGTTCTCTTCTTCCACTTGAGCTGTTGGCCCTCTGCTATGCCATCTTGCCTTGGAGCCAGTTGACTGTGGACTGAAAGCTACAGTTAAATAAACCTTTCTTCTTTAGCTTTAAGTATTGTATATTTTCTCTCAGCAATGTAACTAAGTAAGACAATGGCCAAAGGCAAACTTGCATCACCAATCCTTGTGCTTGTCTGTCTCCAGGTCTAGGCGCCCTGTGCAGGAGCCTGGGGCTCTTCCTGGCTTCCTCCCCACTCCCACCCCCACCCTATACAGCACTTGTTTTTCCTGAAGACTGATGACGGATGGCAACCCCTCCTACCCTTGGCAGCCTGCACAGCCAGCACATGGCAGGCTCTCTGCCTCACCCCACTGGCAACATCCCCAGTGACAAAGCAGTGCATGCCCTCTGCTCAAATGCCCTGAGCCCTGGCTCTGTTCTTCAGGACTGCAGCAGACTCAGACAGGCCATCCTCTCCTGTGGGGGCAGCAGGCTCTTGCCTCAAAGGATCTCAGGGACATACAGCGTCCTCCTGGCAATTGGGTCTGTTCTCTACAGGAACACCTTTGCCTTCCCAGAGAAAGCCTCCCCCACCTTCCTCCAGGTCCTTGGGGGCACTGGGTCTTCACAAAGCCCTCCTTGCCTAGCGAGGAGGAGGAGGTACTACCCACCTCCTCTGCACGCAGATTGCCCTGCTTTCTGTACTGCACTGGTCAGGTTCTCCACTGCTGTGTCTGTGGGGTGATCACTCTGAGGAAGTTTTCTGTCCATGGCCAGAAGGCGCTAAGACGCCTCTGCTCCAGGACTGCCTTGCTGAGCAGCCGGCAACACAGACTTGGTGGGGATGAGCACCAGCAGGGGGCACCCAGGTGCGCCTGAGTTATGCAACAGCTAAGAGGCTATTGCTTTTAGCTGGCCCCAATTCTGGTTAAACACCAAATCTAATTGTCAGGATGGTCTTGCAACTCTCTGCCAGCAGTGTCACAGAGACTTGAGCCATGCATGTGTCACTGGAAAGCAGGATTCTCCTCTCTGGGTAACATTTCCTTGTGTTAGTACAGAAACAACACCAAGGGTCAGGCCTTCCTCAACACAACAGTATGCATGGCTTACTTTTATTTTTTATTATAAAAACACATACAAGAGTTTAAGAAATGATGAATATAAGACAAATCAGAATCACGGTGAGTTATTAAACCCATTTCTATGTACAAGTACTAAAATTCCGAAAGTGGAATATCATCCAATGTGAGACACATCATAGCACTGTCCCTATGTACACGGCACACAGCGCCCACCTGCGCCCCCCAGTGGCTCGGGGGACAGGCTGCTGGTCATGAAGCCACAAGACAGCGCCTGCAGCCTCGTTCTCTGTTCCTGACAGATAGTTAAATATTTTTAAGGAACTTTTTGATATGAAAAAAAGCACTAAATGAGTTTCTGCTAATGGCTCTCAGTGTTTTACTCTGGTAGATTATGCGCTAATCTTGAGAAAAGCTTTTGTAGCCCACTTCCAGCCAACATGGTGGAAGACTGCTAGGACTCTTCATAGCCAATTCGTTTTTTCCTAGACACTCATTTGAACATAGCATCTAAAAATAGCTCAGGAACCAAATCATGTTCTCATATTGTTATGTTCATTACAAAATGCCACTCAGTTTTAAAAAGCCACTAAAAGGACACTTTCTGCAGCAAAAAAAGGGCTAAGTTCAAGTTTTCATTTGACCAAGACAAAATAATACATCCACATGTCACATGATCACAACAGCCAGAAGCGAAAGGAGCACTTCCACTGGGAGAAGAACGCCCGGCATCTGCTTGTTCCTCCGCCTCCCAGCCCTACGGAGCTGGGAGGGGAGGCCCAGCACGCGTCTCCTCTGTCATGAAAGCAGGCTAGTCCACTGGCATCAGGATGCATCAAGGCACTTGTCTCACTGCCTTAGCTCGTGCTCATCTGAGGTCCGCGGTCCTCAGGGCGCCAACCTCCTCCAGGCAACTGACGATGGCAGAGGGGATGCCGTGGGAGGTCTCCCTCCGCCAGGCCTCCAGGATTTTCAGGATCTCCTCTGGGTTGCTGGGGCTCAGGTCACACAGAGCATACACAGCCGCTAGCTGGATGCCCCACGGGATATCTGAGAAGAAGTTCCAATCAATGGCAACGTAAGAATATACTTCTTATTCAAAGTCATTGTTCCAATTTCTAGCAATATAAATTGCACACACATAGAACACTTTTGGGTCAGAAATGAAAATTAAATGTAAAAGAAAAATCCCACAATAAAAACCAAACATTCAAGACCAGTCCACAGCACAGTGGAAAAGGGTAAAAGCCAGATGGTCATTCTCTAAGGTCCTGGGGGTGCCACAGTGGAGTCCAAGTGTGCAGATGCCACAACAGGCAGCGGGACCGGAGCAGGAGAGCTCGAAATGGACTTTGGACAGGAAAACCCAAGTGAAGGGAAACGAAATGACAGCCCATCCTCGGGCCCCACTGTTATACCTCAGGTCGCGGGATGGGATTCTAGGCAGAACAATTACACTGTATTATTAGTTCTACTCCAGTAGGCATTCATTTAGGACTTACTTAGTTAAAACTTAGTTAAAATTTAACACTGTTAACCACATGTTTTAGTTTTCCATGAGTGCTGCAATACCCAGAAGGTCAACCTGAATGATTAATGTCCCCAGTCCATCATGGGACAAGAGGGATTCAGATTTCTTTTGGGTCTGGAACACTTGCATATACATGAGGTGTCCTGGGACCTAATGGCCAGAACACAAAATTTACATGGACACCTTAACCTCATAACCTGAAGGTGATTTCCTGCATTTCACAACTTTGTTCATGCGACAGTGTCACGGTGTGAAGATCTCCACCTTGGGGACGCAGGCTAGTGCTCAAAACAGTTTCACCTTCAGGGTGCTTCAGAGTGAGGACTTGTGGAGTAGGGATGCCCCACCAGCATTTAACCTGCATAGCTTCATACAGAAGCCCACACAGCGCCACTTTTGTGCTAAACACACCGCCGGCAACAGGACATACTCCAGCTCCTGCCCTACGCTGTAAGGGCAGGGACGCCAAGAACGAGACAGCTGATGCTGGTAATGACAATACAAGACAACGCAGGGGCAAAAAGCCAAACCCATTAGTAAGCACGCATGTATGGCCCTGTTCAACAGGCTCTCTACGGAGTAAAGCAGAACTGGGCCAACAGGGCTGGTAAGGCCCCTCCTCATTCTGCCCGTGGTGACCGATTTCTCCCCAGGCTTCAGTGTAGGGCACAAGTACAGCACCATCCAGCTCTAACGGCTGGCCCGGCCATCTTGTGCCATGCTGTGGGCAGTACCACGCAGCCCTGACCCACAGCTGCCCCAGCGGGGCTCCTCTTCCTCTCAAAGAGTCCTGCCTACAGTGAGCCTGCACAAGGCCAAGCCCCGCATGCCATGCTATCGCACATCTAACTACCTTCACGGAGGATCAAGGGCATGACTGTGGTAGTCATTTAGACTAGAGTGGGCCATACTACAAGGAAGCACCCTTGTGCTGCTCTCTGTGAGCTCAGTGCAGCAGACCTCTCAGCGCAAGCTAAAAACAGAGCCCTTACTAGAGTAACAATCATTTTGGGTGCTATGCAAGTGTTTAAGATGTCACTTCATGTATTTCTTTTTTTAAAAATGTATTTGGTACAGGGTCTCTCTGTGCAGCTGAGACTTGTAGCGATCCTCCTGTTTTCATGCTCTCCAGCTCTGGGATCACAGGGGTACATCACCATGCCCAGTCTCAGTGGCTGGCTCAGCACGCCCTGGGATGGGGCCGGCATAGCATGTGGTACCGGAGATTGAACCTGACCCCTACTCTTGCCTAAACAGATGCTTACTCTGCTGAGCTATCTCACTGGCCCATAAATGTTTGATGAGTATTTAACTGCTTGGAAATACTCAAAACAGGTACTACAGTGATCCCTCGGTATTACTCTGGAGTTTTAAACTTCTCACACAGGAAAGTAAGACATCCGATGAAATGCTATGCAGAACACACATGGTGACAGAAACTCCACTGTGCAGATCCTCTCCTAAAGCTTCCAGTTTCCCAACCTTGTTCTGACTTAGAAGATGAGAATGCTGGCCATCCCACCAGGCAGCACTGCCTTCCTAGGACCTGGGATAGGCAGGACGTAGCTCCAGCAGACAGCTCATGAGGAGTGCAAGTAAGCTCATCGCACAGAGTCTTTGGGGCCATGGGCCAGTGGTAGGGGCAGGAGAGTTCTTCCTTCCTACTTACAGCAGCACTGCTGAGTACAGGAAAAGCAGGCCATGTGAAGAACCAGACCACATATGTATGTATGCACACAACCCCATGTCCCCTGCATACATGCAGGGAGAAAAGCACAGATGCCAGCACTCAGTAAAGAGATAAAAACAGGCTAAACAGTAAGTGAAAACAATTTAATAAGCAAGAGTTTTACCTTCATCCTGAGCATGCTGTATGAACATACCAATAACTGAACTGATATTTTTCACAGTGGTTGGAAATCCCTCTTTTAAGCCCAACTGGCCCAGGCGACCTGGAGGAAACAAAACGAAGTATAAACAGTCTGGTGAAATGCTGATCAACTTTTCATAAAAATCACTAGCCCTTGAAATCCTGAGGTTAAAGTGGGTACCTATTAAGTCAAAGCAGATTAAATAGTGACACCTCATGACTTAGTACACCAGTGTGTCTTCCAAAAGCCAGCAAAATGTTCATCCTCTCTTCTTTTATTCACACACAGGCAACTCACACAGGGCTTTCTCAGGTAGGCTGCAGCATAGTATAATGGTCTAGGCTGGTTGCACGGCAAATGCCCTCATGGAACACGCGAGAGCAAACACAGACCACTCCCAGCAAGAGGCTCCTTGGAAACTGCCATCATCACAAGAGGTCCCCTGCTCCCCCCTCACGCTCCCGTAGAGAGGCACGCAGTACTAAGAGGGGGCATGCAGAGGTGACAGCAGAACCAGCACCATCCCTAATGCACAGTGTCAAGCTGGTGGCATCTCACCATGGGCTGTTAGTACCCAATGCTCGCAGTACAAAGAACCTGAAATTCGTACACACCCCACCCCTCCTCCTCTGCACTCGGGCACACAGCCTTGTGAAGAATAGAACACATGTATGTGTGTGGGTTGTGAGTGCCACAACTTGTTATCTGGACAAGGAAGAGACATTCTCAGCAAGAACAATGCGAGCCTGTGACTTCAGGAAAGTAACTGCTGCAGGTAAGGGCAACATTTGAGCTTTTAGGCAGAAGCAGAATCTTGGGACAACTTGCACAGCTGCCCTGAGCTTGACAGCTCTGCACTCTGAGAATTATTTGAAATTGGTGGCATCGAGTGTGGGTCTGCTGAGACTGCTGGGATTTGAAGATGTGTATGGGTCATTTATTTCCAAGTAAACAATGCAGATTAAACATCCATCGGTAAACAAATGGAACACTCTCCATGTAAGCTAGACCAGTGGACATGAATAAAACAGCATGAAGATTTCACTAGTAAGGCTTAAGATTTCACACTGCAACAAATCTTGAAGAAATTACTACTTTCACATGGACCACACAGTAGGACACTGATCTCGAAAAATTATTTATTTTACTGTACACCAAAGTCCTCCTTAGGTCTGAGACTAAGGATACTACTCATTCAAAGTAGTTATGTGTTTTTTTGGAGTGCTAGGGATTGAACCTAGGGCTCTGCACTGAGATATATCCCCAATCAGCTCTTGATTTCTTGTTTTTGGAGACAAGGTCTTGTGTCTCCACATGAGGAGGAGTTTAGGCTGGCCTAAAACTTGTAGGAATCTTCCTGCCTCAGCCTCCTAACTGCTGGGAGTACAGGCATGCATCATTACATCCAGCTTATGCAAAGTTGTCTTTAATTGGGGAGTATGAAACTCTGGGGGGATGTGGGAAGACACCTTGATTTTAGATACCAAACGAGACTATTTCTAGCAATCTATATATACTCTGATATGCATAACACTGACATTAGTTATCTAGAAACAAGCACAATTAGGAAGCAAGTGTGCTGAAGAGGCACATCCTGACCTCTGATGAAGGCAGACACAACCTAGTGTGCAAGGACTGAGCAGGAATAATGAGGGTGAAGCACACAGCATCCGCTGTCACCTGGGAAACCTGCCACCGCGATTCCCACACCAAGACAGCATAGCAAGAATAAAGCTACTCACCAATCAGTCTCAGGATGGACGCTACAATCACGTCAGGAGTGTACGCAATGTTCGCATGTCCTTTCCTGTATTTTATCCACTTATCCATTACAGGCCACAGTTCCTTACTGTAAACACAAACGTCATGTGGGCATCAGTATTCCAACAAAACCTGACCCTGTACACGACCCATGGACAGTAAGTAAATAGACAGTGCTGTACCAGTTTATCCCAAATGAGAACAGACAACACTGAAAGGAAGCTTACATCTTGCTACTGAGGATGTTTATGACCACACAAGATTGAAACAGGCTACAAAGGCCCAGCCATGCTTGAATCTTTATTCTAACTGTTAATGGTATCCTAACACCAGAGCAACAGGAAACGGTGGAGTCTGGATTTCCCAGGTGCCAAGGCAAGCCTGAGATCCAGAAGCCCACAGAAAACTAGGAGGTTCTGAGAGAAATAAGCCATGTGCACAAAAAAAGCCAGAGGGTAAGGGACAGCATAAATGCAAGCACTTTCAGGGGACTAGAGAAATCTTCCATGGAATGAAAACAGTGTCAGCTCTGCCCTCCTTTCTCCTGTGGAACATAAAAACTGCTCCCAGCAACCCCATCTCAGAATACTCTCCCATCTCGGGCCAGGCGGGATGGCTCAGCGGTCTAAAGCGCCTGCTTGGGAAAGCTTGGGTGGCTTCAGGGACCGCGGTTCAATCCCCGGCACCACATGCTGCGCCAGGGCAGGCTGAACCAGCCATAAAAATGAGTGAGTAAACAAATAAAGGTTCTGCAACAAGAAAAAAAATAAAAAAATAAAATTTAAAAATTCTTAAAAAAAAAAAGAAAACTCTCCCATCTCGGCGTCTGGCTTTTCTTTGTAGACACCCCTTCCTCTAAGTGTGCACACTAGGCGCAGCGCCTCACTGCCAAGGGAGGAGGTGGGGCCTGGAGTCTCCCAGGCAGATATCCAGTGGTCCATGCAGTCCTCACCTCTAGCGGGAGAACTGTGGCCAGAGCATGCTGACAGCTCCCAGCTGTGATCCGTAATCCCTGAGGAACACAAGGGCCCTGTCTTCTGGACTGCTATACAGAAACTGCGAGAGGAGGCTACATAAGCCATCCATCTTCACATAGGCACTGACACATGTGAGACACTTTCCAAAGATAACATATAAAAATCTATTTAGAGCTATGTATTTGGATGCTGCTAAACCCCATTCTGCAAGTGGACTACAGCTCATTCCCTGTGGTGTGGCCCGCAGATGTCCAACCTTGCCTCAGCTTCTCCCAGTGTTGGAGGACGAGAGGAGAGATAGAACATCCCACACAGTCCTCGCAAGGTCATTTCCACAGATACAGTCTTCAGGATTCCGAGACCATGGGTTACTAAGCCTTCAGTAAATGTTCCCAATGTCACAAGCTCAAGCCACCTTTCCTCAGGCAGGGCTCCCTGGGAACATGAAGACCTATGGGAAGTTCCTGTGGCAGTGTGTTCCCTCCACTCTCAGAGGGCAGGGCCAGAACAGGGCACGGTGAAATGCTAGCTCAGCAGGCACAGCGCTTCCCTGGAGCACCAGGCCTAACTCTCTTGAGCCAGGAGCTGTTGTTCTCCAATTTTCTTTTCCTTTGGACTTTCAGAGTACTTAGATTTCAAGACAAAGACTACACTTCATTCTACATGTACTTGCTGATGCTGAAGATATGCCAGGGAGCCCTCCCTGCAAGCCAGGGCCATTTCTACTAGGAAGAGACAGTAACAGTATGATGGACGGTATCGACACACTACAGAAAATTGAAGCAAAGGAAAGTGACAGACATATAGACATCTCAACTCTCATCAAAATAAAAGTTTCAGCTGCCTTTCTTTATGAAACAACAAAAATGATTCAAACCGCCAACTCAGCACCCACAGATGATCTTACAATTAAAATAAAATAACTGATCTTGGAGTCAGCAAAGTAGCCAACCTTATGATGTTATCATGCGTCCAAACCCACTTCTGATGGGAGCAGAGCAGATCGATGGCGAAGATGTACTCCCAAGTGCTATCACTCAGGTCTTCCCCAAATTTCTCACTCGGCTGGAATTCTGTTTTTGGACATAACTGTATGGTCAAAAGCAGCTTAGAAACCATGATGCCAACATCTACAGGAGCATTCTATGAAATGAAACAACAGATACATTTAAAAAATACAATTCAGAGTCCCAAATCGAGGACATCTTATGTAAGTAATCACAAAGGTTATGGTAAGCATTGGATGACTTAGCCTTTAAGCTTACAAAATAACTTTCTGAAATGGCTGCCTTTTGAGAAACCACTTACCCCAGTCACATTACTTATGATAAAGTGATTATGGAACAGTAGCTGACAGGACAGGTCAAACGCTCCAGGCAGGAGGCTGAGCTCAGTGAGGTGCTAAAGGGCTTAGTTATGTGCACATAGGAAGGCCAATCTGCATCAAATCAGACAATTATGAGAATATAATCTAAGAAATTGAGCCTCTAAAAACTTCTTTAAATTCAGTCCATCTGTGTGACATGGAGATCAGTTCACCTTTCTCAGAAATTCATAAAATGGAATCGGCCATTCCCGGACAATTATGTTCAGTTTCTTTTGCACTGTATTTATCTTTGTTACTTACTAATATGGCTGTATGTGGTGGGGTGGGGTAAGTACTCCTTTTTATTGCTGTAGTAACCTCTCCATGGGTGTGTAACTGGCGGATGCTCACCCCACTTGTGACATCCTGCTTACTGCTAGCTGCCTGCCACTGTGAACATCTCTATGACTACTGGCGTGCAAGCCTTGGCATATAAACTTTATCCTCAGCATATAAACTTTATCCTGAGTAAGTATCTTGAAGTAGCACTGCTAGACCTTTTGCTAGAATATGCTTAACTTTACAAGAATCATCTACTTGCCAAAGTGGTTGTGCTATCTTCCATCTCCACCAGCACTGTGGGCAAATTCCAGTGTAAAAGTAATACAGATTTATATCCTCAGTACAGAACAAAGCTGAGGCTGGAAACTGGCTTTACTGTTGGAAGGGCTCAACATGTTCCTCTGTAAATTAAGTGACAAAGATTCTCAAAACATTCTATCACACCTATAACTAAATCAAAATCCAGAAATACCTATCTGACAAGTCAAACTCAACCAGAAAGCCAAGTGTTCTCCTCCAGGAAAGTCAGTAACTTTGTACACTGAGACAATGCATAAATGTAGACATGAAGAGAATCCAAATCAGGCTTCAGTTGCCTTAGTTGTTCGTATTCTCTACTACACATAGGGACATATATGTCTGTGAGCATGTGACAGTGCAGAGACACTTTGGTTCACCATTCTGGGGAAGACGGCTGCAGCTGTGCTTGTCAATCTGATGTGGAATTCACGAACAGAAGTGTTTGTGAACCAAGTAAACCAAGGTATCTCTGTATACATAGTTTTTTTATGGTATGAAGAAACCCTGAGAATTTGTTCTATATTTTTTTAAAGAATTTTTTATTTTATTTATTTTTTTCTTGTTTCAGAACCTTTATTTGTTTATTCACTCATTTTTATGGCTGGCTCAGCCCGCCCCGAGGGCAGGGCTGGTGCAGCATGTGGTGCCGGGGATCGAACCGCGGTCCCTGAAGCCGCCCAAGCTTTCGCAAGCAGGCGCTTCAGACCACTGAGCCATCCCGCTGGGCCCCGAGAATTTGTTCTTTAAATTATAGTTCACACTATTTTGTATTAGAATTGACACTAATTACAAATGTTTAGGAACATGTGAATAATGTTTGAATATTTAATATGATTCATATTCCACATCCTCTGTTCAACTGTTACATTCAAACATAAGTTTAAATGTTTATTACAAAGACTTGTGCTAATAGTTGAAGGTCAAGTGTGGTGTATTTTGAGGTATATATCTTGTTTTGCTTTGTGTCTAGTTGTCCCCCAAAGCCTCACACGGTCATTGGAGCAGCTCCTACAGTTTGTGATTGATGAATGTGAGCATGACCCCTGCACTGGCGCCGGCAGCCCAAATACAGTATCAGGGAAGGAGAGAGGCTTTCGAGCTGCAGCAGCCGCTGCACTTCCCTCTCGGCTCTTCCTCTTCTTTGCTGTTTTCTGCCACCATGAGCTGCTGCCCCTCTGCCCCCAAGCCAGCCAAGTATGGACTGAAACCTCCACTAACTGTGAGCTAAATAAACCTTTCTTCCCTTGATTTTGGGTGTTGGATATTTTGTCCTAGCAATAAGAGAAAAGTAACTGAAGTCTATAAATAAGGTATTATTTAGGAGATGTTAACTTCATAAATATGAATTAAGATAACATTAATCACTGGCCAAAATGAAGACACTTCTGTAACAACAGATTATAAGAGAACACAATTTTTTTTTTTTTTTGTCTTTGAGACAGGGTCTCGCTGTACAGTTCAGGCTGGCCTTGAGCTCAGTTTTGTAGCCCAGGCTGGTCTTGAACTCTCACCGATCCTCCCGCCTCAGCCTCCCGAGTGCTGGGATTACAGGGGTGCGCCACCACGCCTGGCTAAATTTTTTTAAGTGTATAGTAAGTTAAGCCAAGTGCTTTTCACATGCAGGAGGTATTTACATATTTCATCAACTGATGCAGAAGCCTAGCAGGGGCACCCTGAAGGCAGAACACGTCCCACACTGCAGGCAGCCTGCAGACCTCCAGTCCAACCTTAAGATCCGAGTGTGGGTGCTCCGAGTTTTCCATTCAGAACAGTTTGGACTTTGAGTTTAGGGATGCTTAGCAAGCAAAGTCTATGCAAGTAAAAGCAAAAAACAGTGAACTCCGAAGCTGTCTGGCTGCAAGGTTTTGGTAAGAGCTATCCCCTTTGAGGAGGATGTATGTGGCTGTGTGTATCCACGTGATGCCAGCCCATGAAGGGAAGCAAGCCCAAGGCTTTGTGCACACTAGGCAAAGGCTCTACACTGAGCTAGGCCCAGGGTTTTGGGGTGGGGGTCTCCTGCCTGTCAAAGCACTCACTGCAATTTGAAATAGCACCTTACAGAGGCAGATGGGTGTGCCTAGGCAGCTTGTTGAAGAGGTGGCTTGGTTCTTGATAGTCACCTAATTCTGGACCACCAGTAGCTCTTTCCTTTTCTGTCTATAAACAAAACAAAAGTCTAACAAATATTTACCTGAACTTTCACTACATACGTAAAACATGAGGTTTTTTTCCAAAACATTAATACATACTCATTAAAAGAAAAGGAAATAATGCGAAAAAAAAATCAGCCTCTTTAAGTAGCTTCGAGATTAACTACTTCCTATAAACTGGACTGTTATTAGACAAAAATTATGACTAAAAGACCACCAATCTAAATGCTGTGAGGTATAACTGAAAAGTACAGTGAATATTTAAATTTTAAAATTACGACAGCTATAGACATATGGCCATTAGCTGCCCTCAACATATTCCTCCTCACTGTGAGCAGACCCATCTCACTGTGCGCTAGCTGCCTTCTTCCAGGAGTGTCTTTGGCTGTGCCACCATGCATGTGGCACACTGATGCCATGGACTGACTCGAAATGTTTATCTTTGCACAGTGAGTGCCATAACCAATGACTCATGTGGACAAGGACACACGGTGATGGCTCTGCCTTGCCTTTCCACTGCACCAGGCGCAGTATTCACTGTATTTTTAATAATGACTCATGCAAAGACACTCGGGAAAGGATTTCCAGAAACATACCAGAAAGTGTCAGGAACAGAGATAGAGACAGAGACATGTGCTCAATGTGAAGAAAGTGCTTTGAGGGGGACTAAAGGCAATTTTTAAACGTAAACATTCACCACACCTTCGGATCACATTGTCTCCCTTCACACATCAGTACTCAGAAAGACAAAATAGGACAAGGTCACATGAAAACTACTTAACACTACCTAAAACAACTACCAGTTCTGCCAACCAAAAAGAAAGCAGCAGCATAGGAGGTTCAGAAAAAGCTTAACAGGAAGAACAGGTATCAACTTTTTCACTGAAGTAATTCCTGTGGAGCAAATGAATTACATGTACTCCAAGCACTTTCTCCCTCTCTACGTATGCATGGATTTCATCAGCCATAAGTTAGTAGATGAAACAGACGCTGAGAAATTAATATAGTCCACAGGTCTACAATTCTTCCTGGGATGGCTCGTGAATACTTAAATGTATAAGCTTAGGCTAGAATGATATTTTAAAGGATATAATAAGATGAATATCTTCAAAATGCTTATGAACTAAACCAAACTAAATACCAAGACAAACAGTCCCACTCATGCAAGGTCTACAAATAAGATAAGTAGTAGAAGAAATAAGGGAAAATGCTCACCTTTTCCCAGCTGAGAAACGCTTTCAAACAGCTCAGAACCTCCCCTTTGGCACGCTGCCTGGCAACTAGCTGCATTGCCTTACTGATCACCGACTGCGAGACAAACACATCGTGCCACATGTTTGCAATAAACAAAGTCAACTTCTCAGACTCTGGAAAGTCTACAAGAAAGCAGTGAGAGAAACATTGAAGTCTGATCAAGTGACTGAATTTAACAACTAAACACAAACTCATTTCATGGGTGCCCTGCACGGTATCCTGCAGCTGAAAGCACAGTGCGACAAGTGACTCAGAAGGGACTCTGGTCTCACCAGGACTGCAAAATCTTCTCTCTTCCCTTTCTCTTACTTTTTTAAGATAAATCTTACACATATTAAAAACTATACAGAATTATGTGAAAAAAAACAAAACCATGCTAAACAGATTTAAAAAATGGACCAAATTCTTTTTCTAAGTTCTATATCCTCAGAATTCTCCCAACGGACTTACGACCTTAGAGGGCAGGTTTATGCATTCACACAGGTAGAGATGATGTTCAGGACAGAAAACTTGTAGTGAGTTTTTTAGTATACAAACTCTGGATTAATTTTAGAGTAAATGTTTTCTTCTACACTCTGGCTTATCTAGTCATACAATCAAATATACTCTTTGAGTACAGAGATTAATAAATTTTGAAAAACAAATAAATCTAGGCAACCAATCTCCACTGCCACAGTCAATACCCATCATCCCTAACTTTTCTCACTAGGACCCCAAGCAGCTCACTGTCCCGAAAGCCAGGGTCTCCTGTCATGTACTCAGTACAGACTGGCGCAGTGCACACACCGCTCTGTCTATCTTCTCCACTCGGCAGTTCCTAAGCTTCACCCAAGAGCTGTGTGCACCAGGACACCAACTAAGCTTGTCACTGTACAGTGGGGCAGACCTCAGCTGGCTGGCAGGTCACAATTTTCTTTTCACTCACCTGCTGACACATATTTTAGGGAAGGGTCTATGGTGTTCAGGGTCTCACTATTAGATTCAGACTCGTAGTCATCCACCTGTTTACAGCCTCCCATGAACTGCAATTACAGGCACATACCACCATGCCCAGACTCAATTGCTATCTCAGTGAGCCCTGGGGGCAGGGCTGGCACAGCAGGCCCAGGAATTGAACCCCAGGCCCCTGTGCCTGCTTGCAGGTGCTTTAATCTACTGAGTTATTTGGCTAGCCCCACATTCAGTTTTAGCGATAGGCTATGAATCAAGATGCTGCAAATATCTGTGTACAAATCTACTGTGAGGACATGTCTACTTCTGTTGGATATGTGCCTGAGTGGAATTTCTACATCACTTAATGGTAATATTATTTTAAAAAGTTTTTCCAATAAATGATGATGCCAGGCAGTGTGAAGATTGTGATCCTGTTTGTCACAAACTGTTTTAATTTTCTCTGTTCTACTTTATCATTGCCATGTGTCTATAAAGAATGGGCAAACAAAACATTAAGCTCAAGGCCTACTTTGACTTGTTAAATTCAGAAGTTGCTTTGACAAGGAAAGATTCCAGACTCCTTAAGACTGTCAATCCATAAGGTACAGTTAATGGCTGCCAGCAGTGTAGTGTTCTGCAGTGGAGACGCACTGGAGACAAGATAAACTCTCATTCTTTCAGAGTGCACACGCCAGTGGACAACAGAGATGGCAAACAGAGCAGGTGGTACAGTCAGGAGTAGTATGTGCCTTGGAAGGAGAGAAGGGAGAACAGGACAGAGAGCAGGAACGTGAGTAGAGAGTGAGCTCTCATGCAGCTGAGGGATTCGGGAGAGACGGAGACCACAGTGAAAATGGGCTGGCGGCAGGAAAAACGAAACCCACGCAGACTGGCAGAGCCCACATCCCACCCAGCTCCACTGCCCATCACTGCTCACAGCAATGCCACTGTATCTACGTGATGCCATCCTGGTCCTCCAGCCCTGGCTGCTCACGGCTGCAGAGCTCCTGACACGCAGCAGGCATCCTGGAAGGGCCTGCTGAACAAGCTCGCTTTTGCTGCAATCTGTTTCTGCGGGCTTCTCGCTGCTTTCCTGAGTTGCTACAGGAGGAGCTCCAGGACTTCCCAAGTTCCTCCTGTCCCCATTCTCTTGCTCAGTCCATGGTGTGAATCACGCACTGTATCAAAACTCATCTGTTTGCTGTCTCTCTCTTCCACTAGGCTGTACATTCTAAAAGGACAGGAATTTATCTTCTTCCCACTAAAAGAACAACTACTTACTTGTCAGCAACACTTAGATCAGGCCTAGTGTTATGCTATATTGGTCCATCATTTCCTAATTTCAAAACAAGTCCTGCTTTGATCCTCAGTAGAGACTAACACAACCGTAGTGAAAGGACAATCACAGAATGGCCCTCATGCTATCTCCTTTTCAGCCCTCAATCCATGTCCAGGGCTACCCTTTCCAGCTTGAAGCAGTGTGGCTTGTCATCTAAACCCTTTCCTGTATTTCCTGTCATCTATCAACATCACGTGAATAAATGCACAGTCATAAGAAACATCCTAGCACTTAGGTTCAAGTGAAAATGTATGTGCTGATTCAGTAAATGCTACTGAAAAACAGGTAAGCTATTTATGTCCTCTAACATATGCACAAAACATGTCATTATTTTCTAAGATACTAAGCAGTAATCCCCCAAATAGAGTCCCAAGCATTCAGTCAGAAAAACAATAGTACCATTTTTAATTCAAAAACGGCCAGGTCTCCACATACCTTCCTTCAGGAGGCTGTAGCAAAACAAGCGAGCCCTTGCCAAGTCTCCCAGCTGCCGGCAAATACCCACGTACACTCTGCAGAGGGCGTGCATGTAATTGTGCTCCACAGACACCTTCAGAGTCTTTAGTTCTGAGAGAATGGAGTGAAGCAAGCACTCTGCCAAATGCTGGATTGCAAAGAAACAAAAGCAAAATACATCATGTTTGCATTTTGCCTACATAACAAAACAAGTATAAGCAGCACAACTAATAGATCTATTAGACAAAATTAACATGCATAGTATCAGAAGGACCACAGTGCTAACTGATAACAGCTTGCTTAGCTTGGTAAAATGCCAGCACTGGCAGGGGATAAGAACTCTCCCTGTCTGTCCTTTGTCATGGTTAAGAAGGCCACAGATGCCACAGACCAAATCTCAGGAGACTGAGCTGTCCACTGTCACTACTACCTCATTAAGTAACCATTTTCTGGGGTTTGCCACAATACTCTGCATGTGTTGAGCCCAGTCAAAGTCTACCCCTATTCTCTCATTTTCTGCATTTACTATTTAGATGATAAAATACTGGGTGACATTTTCCTTCTTCAGGAAGAGGATCATTAAGTGATCCTCCTTCACTCAAAAAAACCCTCAAAAACCAAAAAACACCTCTTCAAAGAAAGCACAGTGGTATCTCAGTTCATGAATTTCACTCTTTCTATGATTCAGTTCAAAACCTGAACAAGAATTGAATGAAGTCCAAGGTCAGGTTTAATGTTAACCTTAGGGAGAGATTTGATTTAGTTCTCAAAATTCACGTAGTTCTGGTCCTGTTCAGTTTTCAACCAAAATCATGGACAGAATTGAGCTTGTGAACCAAAGTGCCGCTATAAGAAACAAAATAAGAATGCCACAAGGACTCCGGGGATGTGCAGATGAGCACTGCAGTATGAACCATCAAGCAGGGGAAAGCATAAGGTACCAGTGGAGATATGGGAAATACAAAGCCCCAGAAGTCCTACCCAGCCCTGTGTGCAAGCCTGCGTAATCACCTTCCTCTCTTTTCACCCACAACACTCATTACTTGGCGTCCTGCCATCAGTCTCCCTGCAAAGTGCATGTACTGCTATAAACTGACTCATTATTTTCTTTAAAATTTTATTCAAGAGAAAAAGAGACAAGGAAAAATGTCATAGGTTTGACCTGCTATAATTTTGTGTATGCTTAGATTACTAAATTTCTGTGTAAAAAATGTGGTTTAATTACATTCTATAGAGATATATTAGAATATCAATGATGGATGGAAAATACCAGTTCCATGTTAAGTCTAAGGCATTTAATATTTAGAAAGACAGTGATGATAAGTTCAAGTACCTATATCATAGAGCAATAGTATCACTAAGCTTCCCTTCTGGAGGGTTAAGAACCTAAGTTTGCAGACCAAAAATTAGAGAAAAAGAAGGGCTACAAGGTTAGCCAATATTTTGGCCTTAGCCCTTCAAGGTCAGTGAGGACTCAGGACGGAACAGACCCTGTGCTGTAGCATTCGGGTGCTCCAAATTTTCTGTTCAAGGAGATTATGGAGCCACAGAGGAAAGGGATCAATGATGTATAGTGTGCCTAAGGAGAGTCACCTAGAGAGAAAACAATCTCTCAGGCTTCCACAGACAGCAAACTGGTCATGCAGAGGCAGTGACTCATCCTGATGGCTGACACTGACAAAAGATCTACAAAACACTGTACATGGTTTCAAGGTAAATCCTGAGGGGATTGACTGACCTTGTCAGAAATAAAAATCACATGTTTTGGTATATAGGTCTTGCTTTAACTTGGCCTTAAACACCCAGCAGAAAAGTTTCACCATGAGGCTTAAAAAATAAAGCCAGACTAGTATGCTGAGCTGTAAAAGGCTCAAATCAACAGCTTCCGACATTTCCAGTTCAGCTAATAACCACTACTGTTATAGAGTATTGCGCGATGTATACAGTTACTTTCTCTTAGTTCAATGAGAATAGTGTTCGGAAGAGCTGTCACGTTTGCATCTTGTACTCTGAAGTATTACTATGAAGACAACAATATACACTATCAATTATTGTGGCTGTCCTATTAATGTGTTTGAAGCTATCTCATTATTATTTACTAAAGGTAATAAAAAAACAAAACTTTAACCATTCTGTGTACAAACTATCAAACTTCTTATCTTTTAAATTCTACAATGTAAGCAATCAGTATTTGCCTTGGTGTGCACATGGGTGATTGTCAACCTTGCAATGAAACTTCCGTTCAGGACCATCTGGCCATTTTGCAGATAGCAGAGGGCCCTGCCTTGGAGAACCCCCAATTCCTAATACACCTAAAGAAAAGCAGGCACATACCTTCTTTGTTGTGCTAAATTCATAAACAACTTCCTTCTCTTGGTCTCTCATTACCGGCTTTTTGGAGATATTTCCCACATACACGTGACTACGAATGACAGGTAACAGATCAAAAGAAGACTCCGCAATCTTCTTCAGTGCGTGAGCTATGGCTTTATCATGTGACTCCACAGTTTCTTTTGGATTTATAGCGATCTGGGACACAGAACTGGTGGCTGTGGCCACGCTGTCTTCCTGCTCTGTGGGCTCATCTTCAGGCTGAGTGGGGTTCCCTGGGGGGTTCTTGGGGCTGTGTCTGGCAGCAGTCCCCATGGTTTCTGGTTCTGGAGACTCGCTGTCCAGGCGCAACCGCTTTGCACTCCTCAGAATCGAGGCTGATAATGTTCTCTTTGCCCCCAAATCCTGAGTCCTTGAATCTCTCAGCCTGTCCTGGTTACTCTTACCACCAGAGTTGACCCCCGTTTTGACAAAAGCCGTCGATGAGGAAGTGATCGCCTTCAACCCTATCAGTGCACTCACAGGCCCTGGCAAGGTCTTCCCGTCTGCAGACGAACTCCGAGACAGCTGAAGGTTCCCTTTGAGGATGTTGAGGGTCCGAGCCCTAGCAGATAACTCTGGGTACATGGTGTCTAGGATTTTCACAGAGTTCTCCTGAGGCCCACCCACTGCTGTGGCGTGTGCAGGTGCACAGGGTGGCAGCCTGCCTGGCACAGGAAGTGCATGCTTTGGTGTGGCTGCACAAAACTGCAAAGGAGAAGATACGATCCTCCCCGCAGCCCCTGCCATGGCAGTGGAGGGAGATGGAGAGGGCCCTGGTGGCGAGGCCAGCCCGGGGTCTTCCGGCCAAGGGGACAGCACAGGTGGCGCTGGGACCTCGGAGGGGGACATCAAGTCTGCAGGAGAGGATGGGGGACTCGGGCTAGGCAGGGACAATAGAGGCGAGAGGGGCTGTGAGGTCCGTGGAGGTGTGGCTACGAGGGGCGCAAGCAGGGGCGGCAGAGGCGGCCCCACCTCTTGCCGGATCTTGCTCAGTGTGTCCAGAGGACAGTCAGTGGGGGTAGATGTGTCAGCCTTTGCCAGAATGGGCTGTGTCGGCCCTCGGGGAGTCTTTGCGTTACTTCTGTCCCCAGAAGCTTGCTGGGTAACTTCACTCTGACGAGTCTCACCTCTGCCGGGCACTAAAATTTTTGCTGGTCTGTTACAGGGCTGATCTTTGCTGGGAATCTTTGGTCGACTCTTATTTTTCCCAGATGGCTCTAGTTTCGAGTTATAGTATGTGTGATCAGAGGTGACGTTGGGAGTATCAAAGGTCTGGTTGTACATTTGAGACCTGATCCAGATACTAGGCTTGACAGGTCTGTTCCGCAAACGGCTCTTATCAAAGTTGGAGCTCTGCCCGCTGCTGGAGACATCCTCTGGGCCACCTGAGACACCACTGTCAGACAGAGGCTCCTTCAAGGTAGAGCCAGGGAGACTGGTGTTTAGAGACCTCTCTAAAGGTGCAAGGGAAATAAAAGCAGCCTCCAGTCCTCCCTGACTCTGGGAAACAGCAGTATCTCCAGGAGTCTCACACAGTGTGACCTGCTCCATGTCTGGACAGACTGCGACACCACTTGTGTCCAATGAGCAGTGGTCCTTCTCTGTGACCTGAGTTTGCCCCACAGTTCTCAGGCCATTTATGACTTCTGAGGCTACTGGATGAATGTGACACTGAAAAACCCCATTGGCCTCACAGCCAGTCTTGGTCCTGGCCTCTGCAGCTACAGGTTCTGATGGACATTTCTTGTGGGTGGCTGGCCAGGTGGCCCGAGGACTGTCCTCGGGTCTGTTTTCAACATGCTCAGCATGAGTCCCACCCCTTGCACAGGAGCTGCCTCGCCCATCTAGGACAGCAGCCGGCAGGGGTAGTTCCAGGCTGTGGGAGGTCACTTTCTGAGGTGGAATTTTTTCTTTCAAATCTTCCACAGTCTGGCTGTCATACGTATTTAAGAGCAATGCATTACCAGTATTATTACCTCTGCAGTCCTCATGGCTTGTTTCAAATTCTTGTCCAATTCTGTTGAGAACCTCAGACTGCACTTCCAAGGAGCACTGAGCAAGGGGACTGGGTGCTTTCAAAGAACAGTCATCCTCCTCAGCTTCAATCCACTCTCCGGGACCTGCAGGTGGCTCTTCTTCTTCTTCTTCACAGCGCTGCCTGTGACATCTTTCTCCTGAGATCTCGCTCAGCTTTAACTCTTTGTCTACTTCTTTAATTAGGGTTTCCTTAGTAGAACACTCACAAACGGAGTCCCCTGAACTGCAGTCCCTTAACTGACAACTCTCAAGGAATATGAGGACCCCCGTTGTGGAAAGTCTGTCTATGTCAGGAGAAGGACTAAGGTTAAATTCCTGCAGTGCTGAAGTCAAATCGCCCAGCTCTAAGGAAGCTTCTGTCCTGGGTGCCCCAGCCTCATTGCTCCCCAAGGCCTCTGGGACATCACCCACTGTACCCTGTGATCCCCTGCCCACCCCGTCAGCCTCCAGCTCACTCTCACTGCAGCTGAACAAGCTCTCGCTCCCTTCTACCTCACTGTCCTCCCTGGCCTCCCGAATCCCTGTGCACCACAAGGAGGCACCCGGGAGACTGCTTTGGGAGAGATCCCGAGTCTCAGTTTTGCTGCATAATGGTGATGAAAAAGTGATGCTAGTGGTGACAAAGTGTTCTGGAAAAGCAGCACCAGGCGTTACACATGCGACCTTGCCTTCCTGAGTACCCTGTGTCATGCTGGTGGACCTGCAGGTAACAGCCAGGGCCTCGGTGCCCAGTGTGCCAGTATCTCTACAGGGTGCTTCCTTCACAGGGTGGCCTCCGGACACTGCCAGCTCAGCCGGGAGACCCTCCCTGCTCTCTACCCTGCGGGGGTCCAGACCCAAAAAGGGAGGAGACAGGCTGGGTGTCTGCACCTCCTCCTGCATGGCAGTGTCCCTTGAATCCTCTTGGCTGCTGGGAATGGGTTCTTCAGAAGAGAAAGGTCCTCGACCATTCACAGGACAATCCCAATTTCCTGCTGGTAAAGAACCACCTGGAGGGTCAGCATCTTTTCTCCAAGCAGCAGCAGCTTCTGGCACAGTGCTTTTTTGAGTGGCCACTTCCTTGCTGTTTCCCGTTGCATCTTCCCCTCCCCCACCAAGCTCTGCTGCAGATCCTGTCTCCTCGCTTCTGCCATCACGACTGGCGGCTGCTGCTTTCAGCTCCTTCCTGTTCAGTGACAAGTGTTCTGAGGCAGCACTCTGGGTCTTCTGGGGTCTTGCCTGCTTTGTGATGACAGATACCTGATTGGACAGCAATGATGTGGCAGCCTTGAATCCCATAGGACTGCTGCTTTCTCCAGGAAGCTGAGGCACAGCGGGTGACCCTCTGTTCTGCAGAGTTGGTGCTGCCACTTCAAACTGCTGGCTGCTCTTTTGTCCATGCTCCAAGGCAGCTCTTGGGTTCTCTCCACTTCTCCTTAATAAATCATCATGCTGCCATGAAGCGCTGGCCACAAAACCAGTACCGCTCTTGATCAAGCCTGCTTGAGAATCTGTTAATGAAGTCAAACCTGACCTCTGTAGTGTGAGCTCTATTCTAGGATCTTGAGTTTCACAATGTCCGTCTTTTGTCACCTTTCTGAACACTGACTGAGGGAAGGAGTGTATTTGAGTCAAACCTTTTATAACTTTTATACATTCTGTCTCCCTGATCTTCTGGTCATTCAAATTAGGTGCTTGTGATTCAGGACTCAAAGTATGTACACTGCTCTCCGGGTTGCTTTCCTGTACAGAATATTCTCGTGGCTCAGCTTGCAGTAGTGTGTTTAAAGATGGAGTCTGTAAGTTTTGTTCCAAATGGTGCAGTTCAGGAGAGATTGCTTTAGTTGGAATATCTGCCTCACTAACATTCTCTAACTGTGAAGACTGTAGATTACCGCAAACAGACACCGGTACTGAGGTAGAAATGGAAGAAAACCCAGCTCTAACACTGAGCCCTTCTGGACCCATTGCACCACCTGCGTCATCACTGTCATCCTCTGGTTCAGGTGAGTCTTCTGAAGTGGACCCTTGCATATTCTCCATGTCAACTTCTTTGGATAATCTCTCCACAGGGCCAGGGCCAGTTCCACGTTCTGTCCCCAAAGTGATCTGATCAGTATGTGTCCACTCAGTAAATTCTGATGTGTGCGAACCTATCATTCCAGATGACAAAGATTCCCCTTCAGACTCAAGTTCATTCTGTGGCCTCCTGTGAAGGACAGACTTCCCAGTGGCTTCGTCCTTCTCCCCCACCAGCCTGGTGCACCACCTCTCATTCCACAGACTCCTACCAGGCACGGGGTGTGTCCTGTCAGCTTGCAGGGATTCAATTCTCTCTCTGGCTCCCTCTGGTCTCCCTACCTCACCCCACATATTTCTTGTTCTACCATTCTGCAGTTGAGATGATGCCGCCCGGGGCTTCTCCCAAGTCACAGCGGATGTGGCTGAAGGCTCTTTCAGCGCCTCTGTGAACATCACTAGTCCACCTGCTGTCTCCTTATTCACTGCCAACTTATTTAGAGCTGGTACAGTTTCTTGTGACCTAGGCTTTTCTTCCCATGCACCACTTGCTTCATTTTTTCTGGATAAACCAAAATAATCCTGTGAATGAGTGACATCATCTTCGGAAACAGAGTCAGTAGAATTTCTAGGATGAGTGGAGTCGTTGTCACTGGAATCTGTATACTCTCCAAAGTAAGTTTCCTGAAGGAAGAAGTGCACCAGTCAGAGCCTTCACCAAGTCGCTAGTGCAGTGTAAGAACATCAAGAAAAGGGCTTGCTTCCCATAGAACTCTGCTAATCCCAACTGAGAAAAGGGGCCCAGGCAAGGCCAACCTCTGGCACCACACTGGCTTACCCTCTTCCTAAAGAAGCTTCCCACCCACCCACCCACCCAGACTTCGCCCCCTTCCACTGCTCACCTTGCACACTGTGTCCCTCACGCAGGGCCAAGGCTGTCTGTCCTCTATTCCCACATTCCTACTTCCACATTCACCTTCCAGTCTCCTGCTCCAAGGTCCTCCCTCTTCACCCTCGGACTCTTGCCTTGGGAGGCTCTGGAGCACTTACACACCACAGCTGCCCCGGGAACAGCTCTCTCCCTCCCACCCTGTCCTGCAAAGCCCCTAGACCCTGCTCACACAATGTGCTGTGTCAGCAGCCATGGCTCATCTGTAAGGGAAGGAGAAAGTAACCCAGGCTCACAGCTCATGTTCCCCTCTTGAGTCCAGACCACTGCTGTCTCCTGGCCTTCCTCCCTCTGCTGTCCAATCCCGTCTTTACTCCCCTTGCCTCTCTTCTAGTCTCACTTGCATATCACCAGCTCCCTAGGAGGAGCTCAGCCTAAATGCGCCTCTGCACACAGCGCCCCCACTCTCTAAAGAGAGCAGTACATGTACCTGCTCCTGAAGTCAAATGGTATGCAAGCATGCCTCATCAGCACTGACTTCCTGTAGGAAGCCACTGCAAACACTCTGTAAAAGCGTTAAGCATGAATCCGTCAAGTCGTAGTGGGGAAGCTGGCTGCACTAGCTCAACAGGCACATATGCCAGAAAGCGGATTTCCCTGTCACTGGAACCTTCGTGCTTATTTCACATACGTTTCATTCACTGATGTGTCAGGCTCTACTACAAAACTAAAGGCTTCTGGATGATCTTCCTATACTAAACTTATAATTTGGTTAGGATAAAGACAAAAAGAAATGCAACCGTAACACAAAGTGAAAAGCTCCTATTATACTGATGAGCCAAAGGGCACAGGCATACCTCTTTCACATTTCACCTTACTCCCTGATGAAATAGACTAGAATGAAGAGTTTTGTCCATGTCCACTAACACCATCTGAGTGTCACAGACACACCAAGACAACACGCCCACGTGGAACTCATGTCAGAGAACAAACTCACAGGGGTGAGGGAAGGAGGTAAGGAGCCCAGGTACGGTGAGGACATCCGAGGGGGCGAGGGCACTGGAGACAGAAGCGGTGGGGGAAGTTTGAAGAAGTCCATTGCAGCCTGAAGATCCTTGTCTAAAAAATGACCATGGTGAGCAAAGTCAGTCCTGTCCCAGTCAGCAGGACTCCAAGACAAAAGCTCAGGATTCCTGTCCTCATTAGAAACAACTCTGCTGGCAGAGTGGCTCACTCCACTGGGCTGTTCTCTCTCCATACTTGGCCAGGCAGCAAAGTTAGCCTGCACCTCCGTAGACAGCTTTGTGAGGCAGGTCTGCATATCTGAGGGCCTAGGTGGGCTGCCCCGTGCTGGAGGTAGCATGTCATTTTCCCCAGATGCTTGGGATCTGGTGTCTTCTTTGGCAGGTTTTTCTGGGGGCAGGGGGGAACACAGAAATTAAAATACTTTTAACATCAACAAAACTTTCAAAAAGCACCCTTGTGCCAGCAGTTCCAAAGCTGGAAATAAGTTCAAGTGAGTAGAACTACTTTGTAAAAGACAGTATTTCCTATGGAAATGAGGTATGATCACCCAGGGGGAGATGAGCTAAGCCATCCGCCTGCAGGACACACGGCAGGCAGGAAGGTGACTCTTTTCATCAAATGCAGAATGGGTGAAGAAATTCTGAGCATTCTCTCTGAAAATCAGTCTGAGTTCACCAATACCCGAAAGTTTTTCTGTAACAATACTGCAAAGTCTGACTGTTGAGTGAACGAAGAGGATGATAATGCAACATAATAAAGAGCTTATTCTTTTAGGGTCTTGATCTTGATGAAGTTCAGGTGGTACTGATTATCAACAATGACATATGGGCTTCACCAAATCACTACAATATATTTGGAAGTTATGAACATATTTTATAGAGGATCCAGACCTCCTTGGAGAAGTATACCTCAGGGCTGGGAGGGAAGACACAAGTTGAGCTGAGTAGCGATTGAAAACACGAAAAAAGTGACTCCAAAAGGTCTCAGGTTCTTGGACAGGATCCAGGTTGGAGGAAATCGGTGGGAAAGCCTGAGAAACTTCCAGGAGATCTAACTTTAGTTAACAGGAGGATGGTACCAGAGGTTCTGGTTTTGATCATCAATAATGGACAATGTTAAAATGAAGGAATCTTGAGTAAGAAATCTAATTTTAAAACATTTTCATATGAAAGGCTAAAAATAGAAAAGGAATGCATTTTATAGTAAGATTCCAAAGATCCATGTTCTCTATTCCACCTTACGGAAGTTAATGTAAGCAACAAACTTATCACTAGGAGCTTGCTTTAAATAAAAACTAGTTTATTAAATAAGAGTCACCCTTTCAAATATCTTGAATAGTACAAAAGTGCTTCAGTTACTGAATTACTGACTGCCACAGAAGGCAGAAAAGAATGCTCAGGCTGCATGTACATGAATCATACACGGATACACTAAGTAGTGAAAACTAAGCCAGCAGCAGGAACTACCTAGTTCTTTTCATTGTTTTTGCCTGCTAAGGGAACTGAGGGAGAAACCTGTTTAAAAGAACCCCATCAAATATGCCTCTTTGCAAGTCTGAATGCAGCCAAAGCAAAACTTAGCAAAAGGCCATTAAGGGAAGTCTTTTGAAGTTAGGGAGAAAGTCAGGTTAAGTATGTACACCTCATGGTTAGGCAAGATTTAGAACCTCAGTGACAGCTAATGACACGGCAACAGCCAGCTTGCCTGCCTGCCTGCTTGCTTACTTACTTATTTGCAAATTTACTTACTATGGTATTAGAGATTAAACCTGGGATTTTCAGAGTGAGCTACACCCTCTCCTCCTCACCAACCTTTTTTGCTTGTTGTTCATTTTCAAGGTAGGGTCATACTAAGTCACTGTGTTCTCCAGGCTGGGTTCACACGTGCAGTCTACCTGCTTCAGCCTCCTACCGGGCAGAGATACTAGACCTGCACCATCACACCAGCCCATAGCAGACACCTCAAGAACTTAGAAGCACTTTGGTCTTGTGGAAGTCAGCTATCATTTCTTCCTTTAGAAGAAGTGGCTAACATATGTTTCCAAATTTAATATCCTGAATGTTCTACAAATGATCAAAAGAACTGGAAAATTATATGAGAAGTGATTTAAACTCCTCATAGGTAATCATCCTTCAGTCTTCTCCATATGCCTGCTAGATCGGTCTCAGTTTTTTGTCCTCTGATTTCTCTCAATGTACTTATAAAAGCTGTATTGAAATAGTAAAAGACAAATGATTTTACTGAAATATGAAGTCATGACCAAGGGAGAGCACTTCAGCATAATCCAAAGTAAATATAACCCATTCCTTTAGACTCAGAAGGCATTAAAAGGCAACAGCTGTGATGTGTGGTAAACATGTCCACGGTCCCACTGAAACACATCTTCCTCACCTGAGACACATCTGCTGCTGTTGCCAGGCAACCTGTGCGCTGAGTTCACACAGAGCCAGAGTTCCTTCAGCAGCAGTTTCACTTTCCCTGTGAGAAAGAATGCAGCATCAGGTTATGGCACTTGGCCCAAACTATGCAATGCCCACACACAACCCTGTGAAATCAGGATTTATTAAGGACTCGGAAAACTAGGTATAGGCGCACTTTTCTGCACTCAATCAAATGCACTACTCAGTTATATATGGAAAGGTCTGCAATGTTAGGTAAAATTAAAGGCTCAATATATTATTTTTAAATTTTCAGTGCAGGGGAACCCTCAAAGAGCCAATCTAACCGTTGCTGAAGGCTTTTGTCACCTTTATCTATACCAGTGACAAATGACTCTTTGACTCGTACACTCTCCCGAGAGTGCCCTGAGGTGAGCAGACACAGCTGCAAGGTGTAATACAAAGGACGAGGGCCATAGGTGTTGCATAAGAGGAGCAAAGAAGCATCCCTTAGTTAAGCGAGACTATCAGAGAAGTCACCACCTGGGGGAAATCCGCTGACAGACTGGAGGGAGACAGAGTAGAGCCGAAATGTGCTGGTATGAACTCAGAGAGGGGCTGAACACACATGAGCAAGCAGACAGAGAGCACATGCTTTCCTGAAGACAGTGAAGCCATCAGAATTTTAAAAATTATCAAAGGGGTGTAGATTCCTAAAGTGTTTAACTACTACTATCAAACTGAAAGGCCAGCAGAAGAAGAAAGCTCTAGGAAATTCAAGAAAATATTATGTTAGGGATTTAAAGTGCTTTTAAGTATACAAATTCTGGAAATACCTTCCAAAGCAAAAACATAAAAATGTAAGTATGTATAGCATATGATGAAGTACACATTTAAAAAACCCACACTAATTAAAAGTCAACTAAAAGGAACTTTAAGTATTAGATAATTTCAATCCACTTCAAATTCCTATTATTGTTTCCTTAAATTTCTAAATTAACCTTAAAAGTTTATTATAATTAGTATTTAATCCAGTTCAAGAAAAGATGAAAAGGCCAACTTTTTAAGCCAAAATATTTCCAGACAATCAATCACAGATTTCAAAATAGGGAAGTCCCATTTAAGATGGTGAACTGTGTCACTCCAAAACTGAAGTCCACAGAAAGGGGATCAGCACACCTGTGGTGCAGGATCGTTATGAGTCGTTCCCAGCGGCTAGACACTAGCTGCCTCTCCTAAGCCACATCAGTCTGTGTATCAGAGCATGTGGGGAACACCCACTTTTGTTTCCACAGTTCTGTAATTCAGTAGCTTATCTACAGTGTGCTTTAACCTACCCAAAAGCCTGCTTCCAAATACTGTAATCCCCTTTGCTTAAATGACCTGACCAGGATCCCTGCTTATTAGGTATACCCAAAGTAGCAAACAAGGAACCTTAAAAAAAAGAAGTTACTTTTCTATTTTTAATGGAACCTAATAACCGGAGCTGTGCCTAATCTCACAGAGTACTCATTACTTCTGATCTGAACCCCCTACAAGGTGATCCATTCCCAACAAAGCAGAAAAAGTAAGTGTGGCTGTACAACTCAGTTGTAGAGATAAAATGTCATTAAGTCAAATGCTGAGTTCTTGTTACACCTTTCTTTAATCTTTTAAAATGTTTCTACTATCAAAATGTAAGGCACTTCAGAGTATTTCTGGACTTTTCACTCCATTGCTTTCTCAGTTTCTATATGAATGACACTTCTTTAATGTTAATACCAATAATTATGCTGTTAGGGCATGATCTTTGCTCTTCCCTTTTAAAAATTTCGCTATCCTGAGCATCTTCTTCTCTTGATACAACTTTCACTGCCTATTTTTTAGTTTCCTCAGAACACGTCACTAGCATTTGTAGCAAGACACGTCACAGTATGTCCTTAGGGGAGTCATCGCTGCATGCCTTGCGCTTTCCCCTCCAGGAACATAACCATCTCGTGCTTTCAGGTCTTTAAAGCCTCTTCAGGAACACCTACCAGGAGCCTGCACACTGCCCTGGGATTCTTCCTAAGAGGGGACAGCTGAAGCTCAGGAGAATGCACAGCTCCTTGTGCCTGACAGGGCCGAAGTGGTGTGCTGGGCTCCCCTGCCCCATATGCCTCTCCCCGGCTCCGGCCACATTTCCAGGGGAGTCTTCTGATGCATGTATCACCACTAGCTCAGGCCTCCGCTCCTTCTACTCACAGTGCCTGCTTTTCTGCTCAGCTGGCTGCTCTAGTTAGGGTCTTCATTGCATAAATTAAAGTATTAGAGAATCCTTGCCTTGTTTCAGGCAGACTATATTTTTAAAGCTTTATTTTTCTTAAGCTGGCACTCTTACCATCTCATCAACTTATTCTTTTTAAAATTAGGAGTAGCTGCAGAACTGGGACAAACATGGTGTTTTCTCAACCCATGGTGATATCCTACAGAGTTTGCATTCTGAATAATAAAGATTGGCTCCCTTAATATTTTAGTTAGTATTTTTGTAATTCTGTTATCAAGGAGCAAAGACTTCTAAGGGTCTTCAAACTATGTATTAATGTCACTCATTTTATTGCAGGGCGACATTAGCTTAAGAGATATGGATTAAACACCATATTTTTAAAGTTCTAAGACAATAAATCAATAATGAAGACACTACCTTTAACCCACTAAAGCTTGTTTGTATTGTTTTGCTTTTTGTGACAAAGACTTGCTATATATTCAGGCTGTCTTAAGCTCACTGTGTAGCCTGGGCTGGCCTCAAACTTGTAGAGATCATCCTCCCAACTGGGGGGATCACAGGCATGCACCCCTGTACCTGGCTGCCACTGAAGTGCTTAAAGAGCACAACCGTAAACACCCTGGGTCAATGATTACATCACATTCATTTCTGAAAACTTCTCCAGGGTTATGTTCTGTTCACGTTGGCAACAATTATCCACTGTCAGTATCAGCAAGTTTCCCTAGAAAATGATCTATTTCACCTACTTCTCACATTTCAATACAAAGCTGAGAACTTAAAACTCCCATGTCGCTCTGCAGCACTCCGTCTTGGTGCTCCTGGGTTTTTCCCTCTCAGTCACACTTGCCAGCTGCTGGTCTCCTCAGCACTACGAAGATGCAGCTATCAGTTTCAACATTCCACTACGAACGGGCTGCTTCCCTATCTTATCCACTAGTGAGAGTGGAAGTGTGGCTTTTTACTAGGATTTCATATTAAGTTATAGACAGTTTGTTGTATATAATCCAACTGTCATAAATATTTGGAAGTTATTTTTAGGATATAGGGTTCATGGGGTCATACTTGACAACTGAGTTTCTAGCCACATCTCTTGTCTACCTCTACCTGCTATTTCTAAAAAATACACTGAAGTCTCTTGAGATACAGATCTGGTTACCCCTGTACACCTCAAGCTTTGTGTTGTTTGGTTAGCTTGACACAGTCTGGCATTCTTAGGTCCATCACAGCAGTATCTTCTTTTTTTTTTTTTTTTAATTTTTTAAAATTTTATTTATTTTTTTTGTCTTGTTTCAGAACCTTTATTTGTTTATTCACTCATTTTTATGGCAGGCTCAGCCCGCCCCAAGGGCAGGGCTGGCGCAGCATGTGGTGCCGGGGATTGAACCGTGGTCCCTGAAGCCCCCCAAGCTTTCCCAAGCAGGCGCTTTAGACCACTGAGCCATCCTGCCGGGCCCCACACAGCAGTATCTTCTAGGGGAACTGCACTTTTAATAAGCTTCAAGGTTGTCTTTTAATTGATGCTATTTTGTTTGTAAAATTATCTTTTTGTTTTATATCACTGTCTTCATGTTAACACTGCTTAGAACACTTTATCACTGTGCTTTTAAATTTCTATCTCACTTGGGTTGGCGTTGACTTCCTACCAACATGTTAGAGGGGATGCTTATATATGAAAGCTATGCTTACCACTTGAGAGGCCCTTTCAATGTAATACATATTTTATGTTTCTGCCCAGGGAAATCTCTTCTAAATATTCTTGATCCTCTGTCTGAGAAGTTCTAAGAGATAAGTACAGAGACCTGGCTTCATCCTTCTGTTCTTATAATTTCTCCAACACCTTTTGTCTCTTAGTATTTCTCAGGATTTAATCCCTTGGTTCACTAAATCAATCTTCTCTATGTCCATTACATATTTAGCTTACTCAATGAGTTTATTTAATTGCAGTGTTAATTTTCAATAGTCCCAACTGGTCCAACCCATGGAGGCAGCTTCTGGGAACACACTTAGAATTCTCACCTCATCCAAGATTTAATGTGCCTTCTCTTGTCACCACGTAAGGCTCCTTGCTTGTTACTGCCTGTGTGTGTGTGTGTGTGTCTGCTTAGCTAAGTTTAAGCAAAATGTCTTTCATAGTCAAACTCCTCTTTCACCTTATATTTTCTGTCTTATTCCTTTAATGATAAATATAGGTTCAGTTTCATAAACCGACAGAACTCTCCCTGTTTGGACGGGGGCAGTGTTCGACAAGTACAACTCTGAGATCTAGAGAGGATATAAATCCTTCAGTTTCTGCAAACTACCATGGCTACCCCTCAAAGCAGCTATAATGATCAGTCTGATAACCACAGTTCCTCTAGAGGCCTCTCACATCATGGCTAACGCTTTAGAAAACTACAGTCGAGTCAGTGTTTGGGCAAATGCCAAAACAGCTCCCGAGGCCTGAACGCTGCCACACCTCCATCCTTCTGTCACCCTGACGTCCTGCCCCTTTCCCTACTCCCTTCCCTGCTGACTTGAAGAACTCTGGGTTTCTGGGGGAAGCTGAGTGTTTTGAGAGCTGCCATTTTCTCTGCAGGTATTAGCTTCTGTTTTTCATCTTCCACACTAATTTTTGCTAGTGACTGATGGTACCATCTTTATAAAAGGGAGTCATTCTTTTTATAGTTTGGGTCATTTTTATTGGAATTTTAAAGGAAGGATAGAAGTGGCACTCAGGCAGCCAGTTTTCAAAGTGAAGTCCACTCAATACTCTTCAGTGCCAAACTTACATATTTCTTCCAAAAGTATTTTTTTTTTTTTTTTGTGGAACCAAGAATCGAACTCAGAACCTTGCACTTGCCAGGCAGGTGTTTGTGCCCCTGAGCTATCTCCCTGGCCTGTTGAAGTCAAATATTAATGGTACATGTTAATACCCATCTATACTACTAAGGAATTAAATCCAGCAAGGTGCACAGCTGATTCCATGTCCTTATTTACTTAGAAAAAATGAGATGTCCACTAGGAGACAGTCCTTTCTGCATCTTGAGGGCATGCGAATACACAAGTACAATGATTTTACTTGAGAGAGCAACAAGTTCTATATAATTAGTATGGAGAAAAACTGCGGGCAGGGGCAGGGAGAAAGAGCGTGCTCTGTACAGCCGGGCCTAAAATGAATCTGCTCCTCCACAAATCCAGACTCCTTTTACCAGGTGACTACCGGTTGGAACACTGGGTGCGGTCTATCCACTGCTCTCAGCAGCACCTGCCACACAGAAGAGTCTACGGGGAACACCCAGCCAAAAGCTCAGGGCTACCTATTAGTGACAGTGATTAGCAACAAGCCAGTGCCCAGGCAGCTGAAAACTGCGAACTGTTAAAGACAGGCAAGTAAAACATGAGCTTGTTCTCTGAATTTAAAAAAAACATTAAGAGAAGGGAAAAAAGGTGAAGGTGATTTCTTAGGAGATACTACACAACTGGTCACAAAAATTCAGGGTTCTAGTAAGTTTAACATAGAAAAAAAAATAACACTTAGGTAAGGTGAAAACATCATGGCTTATTAAGTATTTTAATTTGTCTGAAAAAAAGCTTGTGGGATAAACAGAAATTCAAATTCATCACCTCATTTTTTAAAAAGAGGTTAAAAAAACCCAAAACAAGTAAATGGCTTCAGGTGAAATAGAAGCACTGAGGTAAAAATTTCTAATTGTCCAATCTTCAAAAGTCATCATCATACCTTCTTCCTATGAATGAGTCACTTGCTAAGCAAATATACACATATATATTTGTATGGTTCTGTTTTTGTTTTTCTACAACTACTATTATTTTAGTTTTCTTTTCAGTTTTGGGTCTTCTCTAAACAATTCTGTCCAAGAGATAACAGAGTTTTGATTTTATAATTTTTAGCCTGATTTTATATTTGGTACATGAGAAACAATGAATTATCTCACAAATTTGTAAGCTAACAAGAAATTGTATACTTACTAAATACTACAGGAATTTTATCTCTAACTAGATTTTTGATTCTTTTCCCCTAAATAGTACCTCTTAAGCCTTCATATGCTATATTAGTTTATAGGAGTACAGTGATTACATACAGACAGTATAGGGATCTAATGACCACCTAAAATAAAATATGACCTTTACCGTGAAACACCTTCCAAGCCCTGGCACGGAATACTTATGTGTAGGAGCAACATGCAGCCTAAATCCACTAATAGCAATGTACAGCAGTGACGCAGAAGTTGCAGCATACTTACTTTTGTCTATGCTTCCACATGAATCACTTGAAATTTGTGTTCCAATATGTTTCAACTCTAAAAACGTATGGGAAAAAGTTTTAAAAACAATGAATTTCAAAGTAGAATTTTAAAGTCAGCATTAAGTGAATACTCACCCTTTTCACTTTTCTGTTTAGAAAACTCGTCAAGCCTTTCCTGTGGAAACAAAGTACCAGCAGTGTTTACACAGTGTAAGAAGGTCAGGCTCTGGGCGAGGGTAAAACAAGCCACCGTAAGGGCTGTCACCAGGGCCTTGTGCCTGGCTTTCACTGCGCTCAGAGCGCGAGAGCCCCCACCCTGCAGCCAGGATACCAAGTGTGTGCCACTGTTCATCCAGTACCTGTGTCTTCTTAAATTCCTTTTCAAGTATTTTCTTCTCATTTCTCAGTTGCTTGAAGTCCTGAGTTTGCTTGACAGCAGCCTCTGCATTTAGAAGTGCAGTAAAGCAACACAGAGAGAAAAATTAACTAACTTCACTATGATGGTTAATGAACTACCCAAACTGTAATCTATTACAAGTTTTTCTCATTTCCTTAAAACTCCTGAAACAAACATCACCAAAAGCAGACTGCTGTAGGAATGCTTTGTTTCATCGGACCACTTGTGAAACTACATAACTCCAAGGTTCCAAGGTCTTTTGCAAACAGGCCCAGCAATCCCAATCCTGCTAGCCAGCAGGAGATTCTAGCACACAGCAGCAGGGGAGATGCCCCGGCAGGCCTGCTGTTCTCATTCCAATAAACACAGTAATCTTGGTTCCTCAGAGCTATGATTTCACCTCAGAACTTGCTAATACCCTCCTCTTTATGTACTAGAGGAGAGATAACTTTCTTGATGATTGCTATAGATACTGTTATCTTTCTCAGAATCCCCCTTAAGATAACCCTCATCCCAAATAGCTGTATTACAGACCAACTCTGTAGGCACTTTTATAGTTCATTCCAGTGTTTTGTTCTGAATCACTGACTAGTCTACATGCTATTAAGAATCTGACCAGTACTGACGTTTTATAGATATGCTCATACACAACTGCTAAGAAAAGTAAACTCCTGAAACACCATAGTAGCAATTCTCTGACTAATTTAACAAGTTTAATTATTTTCCTCAATAACCTTCATTAGGCTGAATCATTTATGAAGGAAATATGCTTTTATATGAAAAACCCAGGCTGCATTTTGTTTCACAGGAAGTCTGTTCTCAAAACTTTGTGGACAAGGGGCTGGGGAGATAACTCTGTGGCACAAGTGCCTGCCTGGCAAGTGCAAGGTCGTGAGTTCGAACCCTGGTCCCATGGGGGGGGGGACTTTGTGGACAATCTTACAGGTATTTAGTTCACCAGGTCTCTAGGCACAGGTCCTCAGACACGCATCCCCACACACTAGTAAGAAAAGGCAAGACTTCCCTATTCCTGATCCCTGAGAGGGCTGCAGGCTGGAATGGGAGGGCCAGCAGGTGGCGGTGCAGCCCTTCTGCACTCTGCCTGCTCACAAAGACCACAAGCCCCTAACCCACTGTGGAATGTGGGCAAGACCAGGGATAAATCCAACAGTCCCCAGTGTGGGGAGGCCCACCAACACCCCTCAGTGGGGTATCGTACCTATCAAAATGCTTTGCCTCCTGTTATGAAAGCAGCTGCCCTTTCTAGCAATCACTTGTTTCACCGAGGAAAGTGGGAAAGCCCCACAAGAGTCAAGTTTCACAGGAGAATCAGTTCATTAACGGCGGCTATTTTGAGTGCAGTACTATATCGGAGGCTGCCACACTTCTACCCTTACAGGTCAGATTAATGACAGGAATGAAAGAGGTGGAACTCTTCCTCACAGACCAGAAGTCCTCCAGGGAAGCACCATCCAACTCCACAACCACGTCACAGTGTGTCCTGCTCTACAACCTCACACAGCTCCCGAGGACTCACAGTGACCAAAGGCTCCCAGGAGCCAGGTAACAGTGGTGTAACTCACCTTCCAGCTTCTTCACCTTAGCTTCCAGTTTCTTCTTTCTAATAACAGAATTATATAAGTTAAACAGCAAAACACAGGAGAACGTTAAAAAAAAAAAAAAAAAAAGAAAATTCATGATGCTAACTTGAATTTCTGAGAGTTTCACTCAAAGCTAGTATCACATGTCAATAACTGAAGTTACTCATTTATATATATATACATTTCTTTTTTTTTTTTTTGGTAACAAAAATTCAAAAAGGACCTTGTGCTTGCCAGGCAGGAGCTTGTACTGCTGAGCTATATCTCCAGCCACAACAATTGAAATTACCAGCCACTGTTCTGATGGTCAAATAAACATAAGCAGGGCTGGGGAGATAGCTCAGTAGAATAAGTGCTTGCCTCAAAAGCACAAGGGCCTGAGTTCAATCCTCGGTTCTGCGAAAACCAATCCATCAATCATCTAAGCAGTACTGTCATTTAATATGAAGCATCTCTGAAACAGATGTATGGGAATCTGTCTCTTTCATAGGAGAAACAAGCCAGGGACCCAGGGACCAATGCATGAGCACATCGGGGTCCAGCTGTAAAGGGCAGTACCATCCCCTACCAGCCTACTATGAGCTCAGCCACTCTGGATGGACGCCAGGAGCTAGCCCAGCATCTCTCCAGCAGTGGTCCTTCTCCACAGTGACGTAGGCTGTGTATGGTGCTACCTCAAGGAAGGCAGCATAAGTGTCTACCTAGAAACATAGCTACTGGTTCCTTTCTTCATGCTAATACCTTAACACACAGTGGATGGAACAGTGTCTCTGTTACTGTCAATTAAAAGGAGTATTAAAGGCAACCCATAGATTATTTTGAAGTTGATACCAATTTCATGTTACTTAGCAGGCAGATACACCCAAAATGTGAGCGCTGCACAGACTTAGTTAAATGTGGGTGTGTGGCAAGAGACTGTGCATAAGTGGATGCCCTGCCTTCCTCAATGCTGCTTCAAAACCATTTCCCAGATGCCATTTTAAAACAGACAGAAGAGAAGCACAACTCAATTATGGACTATCCCGTCTCAAAAACAAAGACTCTAGTTCTGCAGCCATTTCCAAGCTACTTACTGTGCATCACTTTTCAAGCATTCTTCCTTTACTCGAGCATACTCCTGGTGAGTATCCTGATACAACTTTAGAGAACTCTGAAAGATAAAACACAAACACTGCCCAAATGCAATTCATTGGCCACTGCTTGCAACTTATTTTGATCTTAGAAGCTAAACTACTGAAGTTTGATGGTATAAAACTAAACAAATGAATACATAAATTGTGCAGGACACCAGAACAATACCCACTGAACATTGCAATGAGTATACCAGATTCTTAATGAATACAGTTGATAGTACAATTAAGCAAAACACCAAAATTAAATTTATATTAAAAATCAAATTTAAGTGGAGGCCAGTGAAATAGCTCAGTAGAATAAGTGCTTGCCTGGCAAGCATAGGGTCCTGAGTTCAATCTCCCGGTATTCCCCCACACACAAATAGAATAATAATAAATTTTTTAAAAAATCAAATTTAAGCATTTTAAACAAATTATTTTCCAACAACTTCATTTTGAAAGGAAAATGGTCTCCATTAAGTGCTAACTGTATCAGTTTCAAGTGGTGTCTTTCCCAAGGCTCCCTGTGGTGTAAAATACATCGTTCAGCAAAGCAAAACACACATCAGCACAAGTACAGGAAAGAGCCTCTAATCTAGCACTAACTGCAGGAGCATGTGCAAAGTCCCAGCAGACTCATTCTATGGACCTCTCACAGATGTAAGAAGTCACAAAGGATCAAGTGTGAGTATAAAAAACAGAAGACATTTCAGAAAATGATGCACCCAAGCTGGCAGGACTATACAGGTAAAAATGTCTCTGGACAAAGCCCTGACTGGTCACCAGCTGTGAGCACAGAACTGCAGAGGTGGCAGGAATCACCACAGCAGAGGACCTGAGGATCTCAGGGCACACGGGGCCACATAACCACAGCCCCACACAACCCGAAAGGCCAATTCCTGCCCACCCTCTGCCTCTAAATTGGAACTTGTACATTATTTCACACTTATCGCAAGGGAAATCTGAAAAAGAAGTAATGCAGGACACATAAAACCATAGTTTTGCTACTGATCTCTCAAAAAGCATCACGTGTAACACAGGAATTAAGGGCTAATCGCCGCAGGAAGACTTCTCATCAACATTCTCCAGGAATGTGAGAGTTCTGACTTGTGTTTATCTTCTTTGCTAAAATGTGAAAAGTCCCCTGTCCCAGTAGCCGTGAATGAGCCAATCCTAACCTACTGACAATAAACCTATAGGAAAATGCCTTTACCTTTTTCTCTTCTAGCTCTGCTTTTAAAGATCCCAATTCTTCTTGGCATTTCTGTAGAGGAGAAATTTTTTGAAGCATCTGTTCCACTTGGTGATGTAGAGTGCTATTCTCTCTGAAAATGGACAAAGTATTAACAGCATTATGCAAAAGCATCTGCAAGGAACTATTACTTACATGTTTTTGTGACCTCAGATATGTAACTTGCAATATATTTTCTTTAAAAAATCTCTTTTCAAGTATATTCCTCCTGTTCATTATTAATATGATTCTGATACTAGTGGAATATCGTCGACAAAAAAAATGTAACAAAAGACAACTTGAGCAACAAGTATTCACAGACTTCACTTATTCACTCAAACTAACTGATACACAATTTCGTGACTGATTTATTAGCACAGTTTGCTTTCTTGTAAGTGATAAGTGTAATCAGGGTATGAAACGTAAATTAATTATGGTAATTTTAAATTCTTTAAAACAATACAGCATAAACAATTACAGACAGTCTGATTCATGTAGGTAACAGCAATGTGAGAGCAGTAAGTTTTGCCTAAAGGGCAATGTAGTCACTAACAGTTACTAAAAAGTGAAACGCCAAGCTATATAACTTAAGGCCTCAGTAATAAATTCGTCTGAATGATTAGATGTTTAGGAAAATGCTGCTATTCTTTTACTGTGAACATCAAAGCAACATTCTCTAGCAAGAGTGGGTTAGGTCCTCTTGGTTAGAACCTGCTGACGCAACCTGCTGACGGTGGGATGCATCCACCCCGTATCAAGTACTACAGGAGCCATCCGATCAATGTAGAAGACACAGGGCCGGCTCACCTTCTTGCAAACTGCAGCTGTGAAACTTATTAAGGAAAACAATGAAAACTTAATCTTGTGATACCTGTCTGGAGATGAAATTCACTTTATAATTATCTTGAGAATTCCCTGCTCAACATACATACAGGCATACAGGCAGGATCATAAATTCTACCGTGATTTTGAAATATGTAATCAAAAGCCCTGTGAGGGACTGGAGAGATCACTCCCAGTGCCTGCCTTGCACGTGTAAGGTCGTGAGTTTGAATCCCAGTCAAGCCAAAAAAAAAAAAGCCCTCTGAGAATAAATTATGTGATGGATTAAAATTACAATAAAGTCAAAGCAATATGTACCTGACAGAATATGCCTTCACCTGTTTATGTCAGAACCCCCAATAACCTGTGCTTCACTTCTCTAATCTAGAGAGCATACTTCCAGCGCACCAGTTATTTATATACTTACAGAACTCAAACATGACCTCATATAAGTAATCAGAAAAGAAGCAAAGAACAAAAGAAGTACAAAAACCAGCATTCTTATAATTTATACAATGTGATAACCTCACTATCCCACCTCATTCTGCCAGGGAAATATCTGGAGACAGTAAAAAAGAATTCCTTTAAGATTCATTTCCCAGAAATGCTTATATTTACATCACAACACAGTATACATGTTTGTAAACACTTGGCGGCAGATTCTGCTGTTACAATGGAAGCTGCAAGTCAAGAAGTATATTTTATTCTTCCTAAATTAGAACAACCTTTACAGCATACAAGTTCAAATAAATACCTGATAAGTAAGTGCCTATTCTGTAGGAAGACATGATAAATAAATAATATAAAGGGCAGAAATGAAAAGGAACTGAAATAATGTGGAATTGTATAGTTTTTGAGGAATAATTTTCTCATCTTGAAAAGGAACGCAAAAAGGTTGGCAAGATTGCTCAGTGGAGTAAAGTGCCTGCTGAGGCAAGCCAGGGAGGCTGAAGCAGGAGGATCAGCACCAGGAGTTTGAGCTGCATAGTGAGCCCCTGAAACAACCAAAGACACTAAAAAATAAGTAAGTAAGACACAAAAATCTGTTTTCACTTTAATAAGAAAAAAACCAAACTTCCTCCAGGGGCCACAAACACTGCCTACCAAAAAAGTTTTGAAAAATCTCTCTCACACTTCACACATCTCTTTCAAGCATTACACATAAATAAATCCCCAAATTCCAAAGAAGACTGAAAAGTAAAAGGATATCATCACATTTCTTCTGATATTCTGTCAGCAAATTGCTGAAATAAAGAAAATAATTATGTTACTTTTTAATGCAGAAAATACGTTATGTCAAAAATCATGTTTCAAAGCATAAAAGGCAGTTTGTAACCCTACATTTCCAACAAATATATGCTAAATTAATGTACCATCTTAAATTCTTCAAAGCACTGCACTCATAGATAAGCTATTATTATTATTATTAATTTTATTTTATTTTTTAAGTTGGGCCAGGGTTTGAACTCATGACCTTGCACTTGCCAGGTAGGCACTTGTGCCATGGAACTATCTCCCCAGCCCCCCATAGATAAGCTTTTAGATTAAAATCTTTTTCATCTAAGTAGCATCTTAGCTATAGACTCGTAAGCTCCTTACATATTGTGGCTATAAATACTGTGAGAAAATGTGACATTCATTGTAAACGTAAGAAAATGCTGAAGACAGAAAATAGCTTTGAGGGAAATTCCAATGCAGCAAAGTAATGTCCCACTGTCCCCAAATTTCTATTTTGAAGGCTATGAGCCACTCATCAAAGGTTCAGGTTTTTGACAGGACTCACTGGAGTGAGTTCATCACAATTAGTCCTGTGAACCAGGCCTACCCTGAGGACTTTCAACCATAACCGGCTTCAGCTGGTTCATCACATTCACAAAATTCTGCCAAACATGTGCAATTATACTTACTCAGTATTGATAATTTTTTGTTTCAAGGTAATTAATGCTTCAACATATTCATTTAAATTCTGAAAGAAAAAAGGATAGTCAGATTTACATTTTAACTAATGATTTTCTGTAATGCTTACTACAGAACATAAACATCTGGCTTATTAATACATTACAACATAGAAATCTGGAAGTCTATAATTAATATTGTACACACACCCCTCTAGCCCATATTCTTCCCCTGAACCTCTTTATGGGAATGCTTTTGTAGCACTCACTGACCCAGAGTCTAATAAATATTAACTATTTTAGGTTACTGTTAACCACCAGTTGTCACTTTCTGTTGTTTTTTCAAAGGCGTTAAGATTATCCAGAAAGCTATAAAATATTAACGAACAGAAAAATAATAAAAGAGTAAGAGTCAAGCAAACTAGAATATTCCATTGAGGCTAACACTAAGTGAAAAATTCACTTTATAAAGCTCTGTAATATACTTTAGGGAACAACCACCATTTTGGCCCTAAATTACTACTATCAACTCTATAAAGGAAAACATCATTACTCTTCAAATGCTCCTAAAATTTAAAACAAGGTGATTTTTTCTTTAACCAATGCATTCCTTTAATGTCTCTCTTCAATTTTAAACATAACCACACTAATTTTCACACATTAAATATATGTCATCCAAACTGATCAATTTTCACTGAGCATCACACAAAAGTCTTTTTCTTGATAACCCAAGCGATCCTGACAGTATGCTGAGGCTATAGGGCACTTTCTCTACAGGTATACTAACACATTTTAAAACTAAAAATCCTCATGTCAAGATCTACAAAGCAGAAAGTTTGTGTTCTCTTGTAATTCTACTCCCACTAAAAATCCTTTATAATTCTACGAATATTTCTGAGTGGAAACACACGTAGATGTAATCAATGTATCAACTGTCTACTGAATTTAGCACTTTGCAATGGGTTTTCCTGCTGATTCCTTTAGGAGACTCCTCTACCTTCTCTGAGAAGGAAGTCCAAACCAGACATGGTGAGAACAGACTACGTATTTATGAAAGTATCAATATCCTGAACAGCAGGCCACCACTCAGAGCTCATCCATCCCTGACCACAGCTCCTGTGAGCTCCCACTCCAGCTCTCTACCTGAGTCACCGCTGTGACTGGGGAAGACTTTTTCAATGCAATCTATTGCTAGCATTAAGGAATCTTCCTACTTCTGGATGTTCAATTTTGTCTATTACTAACAGTCTGTGAACACATTTGTTCACTGGTGTGGCTGTACTATTCTTATAAACTTCAATATTTGACAGATAGCAACCTTTTATCAAATGTGTGAATATAAACATGTATGTTTACCAACTGATCATTAAAATATAACCACATACACCAGCCTAGCCAAATCACAGAGCTCCTGTCTCAGAACTTTTGTTTGTTTATTTATTTTTATGGCCGACTCAGCCGGGGATCGAAGGGTGATCCCTGCAGCTGCCTAAGCTTTCCTAAGCAGGCGCTTTAGACCACCAAGCCATCCTGCCCGGCCCTTAGAGGTCCTGTCTCAACAAGTAAAAATGAACTGAGAGTATGGTTCAGTACGAAGGCCCTAGGTTCACCTTCCAGTATATTAAAAAAAAAATATATATGTATATATATATATATATATATATATATATATAATGTTTTAATGTATATATATCTATGTATGCACACACATATATAGACATGTACACACTTTAATATTCACATACCTGAACATGTCTGTTAAACTTTTGTTTCCTGACATCATATTTAGAAGGTTCTACCCAACTCAAAATGACAAAATTCCTTTATATATTATGCTAGTATTTTTATATTTTTGTATCTCTACCTATAATTCTTCTAGAATTTATTTAGTCTAAAGACTATAAAAAACTTTAAATACTAAATTAGACAGACTATTTAGTATTTTTTATCTTTCTACCTTTAATGCAAATCTTTCATTATACACAAAATAAATTTTATACAGACTATAGAGGTAAATAAGATTTTAATGTCATCAGTCAAATAACTCCACAATCTTCAAGCTAGACAAAGATCTTTTAAATTATATACTGAAGGTCATATTTGCTCAAGTACTTCACAACACAGAAATTTTATGTTCTGAACAGTACAGATTTATGTTTTCCTCCACTAGAGCAGATTGAATTAAAACATTGGTATGGACATCAGAAATGGAAAGCGCAGACTGCAAGTAGTAGTATCTTACAAGCATTTTGGTAGCCACAACACAATGAGTGCACAATGCTCATTTTGCCTATTTGCCTCATTATGCTCTCGTTCTCTGCAACCCTTCCCGACACCCCTGCTCTAGATAGATGCTCTTTCAAGATAATCTGTTTCTATCACTGGCACAAGTGTCATTCTTCTATTATTGTTTCTATCATGCCTCCTACATGGTCCTTATACAAATATGCAGAAATAGTATCTTGTTTATTGATTATATTGAATTGCTCATCTTCAAACAATGTCACTTATGAATACAGACGAATAATGAATATGTGCGTATATACCGACATGTACACATACATCTACCCATATGTATTTTTTTTTTCTTTTTTTTTTTTGTCTTTTGAGACAGGGTCTCACTATGCAGTTCAGGCTGGCCTTGAGCTCACTTTTGTAGCCCAGGCTGGTCCCAAAGTCGCACCGATCCTCCTGCCTCAGCCTCCCAAGTGCTGGGATTACAGGCATGCGCTACCACAACCGGCTCCCCATATATGTTTTCTAAACACCAACTGGATCCAATTTGTCAAAAAAAGAAAAGGTTTCCAAAGTAAATCTGGTAGTGTTCATCTATCTGCAGATTTTCTTGGATGTGCACAAAACATCCACCACTAGCAACGGTTTTACTCTTCCTCTACTTATGCTTCCCTTCCATATATTTGCCCTGGTCTTCCTGAGCTGATGAAAGCCGCAGCATAATATTGAAGCAGGAGTGATATAATAGACATCCCGGCCCACATGTGAAGTGACTGCATCTGCTCTACATTACTATAGTTTTTAGTTGACATCCTTTGAACAAGTCATATAATTTCTACCCACAGCCTGCTGAAAGACTTCATCATGTAAGATTATTAAACTTCACCACATAAATATATGCATCTATTTAGTTTTCATGTGTTCATGATAGCACTATAATTCTAATGTCACTGCCAAGTGGTTGTAAATCTATAACTGTCCCAATGGACGGCTTGTACCACTGCTCAAGGGGTCTCTGATTGTAAGAATGGAGAAAAAGACACAGACTTAGCAGGCCAGATGTGACAATATTACAGTTTAAGGAAAATACTAAAATGCTGTAAAAATTTTAACAACTAATAAGTGGTGTGGCAGTTCTAAGTGCCTATACATATACCAGCAATGGCATATGTACAAAATTTCCATGTTAAAATTTAGACAATGAATTTTTCATGAATAATTCATAAGTAGAATTTTAAATTATAATTTTAATTAGTATTAATAATATAAATATTTACATCTGGGCAATAATTATTCAAAACCAAGGAACTAGACTCAATCCATTTATCAAGTTCTAAATTAACTTTATTAGTAAAAAGACCAGTAAAAGTCCTTTTGCACCGCAGTGGTACAAGCCGTCAGATGGGTCAGCTACACATCTATCACCGGTGGTTCAAGCCAACGAGAACATATTAATGTGCTTTTCTTGCTCCTCTTACTTCTGAGTGCAGCAGGTAACAACAGAGTTTCTAACACTGAAGCAGCCTCCCCATCCTCCTGATGTAAGAACAACTGAATCTTTATTAAGTCAATTTAAACACTGACTGTATCCAATTTGTCAATATCCAACTGAGACTGTTTCTTCATCTGTATTCCTAAGTGATATGTCTATACATTTCTGCACTGTCTCCAGCATTCTCAATGTTATGTGTTTCATAAAGTTAGGTAGCATTTCTTTATTCAAAATGTCTAAGGATATAAGCCATGAACACTTCTTACATACAGCAGCTTTCCAGATAGAGAATTGCTGGTTCACCATTAGTTATGGGCTGAAGAAAACACTATTCCCAAATTGCAGGCTGAGTTGTAGCAGCCACCCTCTCCCACCTCAGAACAATCTTGCTTGGAAATAAGGTCATAGCAGGTATGATCAGACTAAAATGAAGCCACACAGGATTCTGTTGGGCCCTATTCAGCCGTCTGGGCAGAGTATAGATATAGCATCTGTCTTTATTCTCTCCCTGTCTCAGTTACTCTTCTTTTGTTGCTGGGACAAATACCCAGTACCCAAAATGAAGGAAGGAAAGGTTTATTTAGCTCACAGTTAGTTTCAGTCCACACTCTGCTGGCTCCAAGACAGAGAGGCACATAGCAGAGGACAGAAGTTTAGAGTGGCAGAACAGCAACAATCCAACAGTAGCAACAGAGGCAACCAACCAACCTGGGCAAGAGAGTCTGATGCTCCGCCTCCCAACAGTACTAACTAATCCCAACAGTACTAAGATCCATAATCCCAGCAGAACAAAACAAAACAAAACAAAACACACAATCCTAGTGGACCATGAGTTAGTCTCAAACTCTAAAAGTCCCCGCCTCAGGACTGCATGAGGCTTTGGGGGGGGGGCAACTAGAGACAAATCATAACACTCCTTAAAATTCATTACATTTACAATTGAAAGAATTTTGTCCTCAAACCCCAAAACCGGCAAGGTTAAGAAAAGAGGACAAAAGACAAATGGAACAGTTTTGAGAACACCAATGAAGGAACAAAGAAAGCTCACAATTTGGTCTTGCTTCATTTCACTTCTTTTCTATCCCCATACTCCTCCCTATGGAATAAGAATGTTTACTCTGTACCATTTTACTTAGGATTGTGTACCTTGAGTTTTCTTTTTACAGAGGTCCACAGTAAAGACTTTGTCTTAAGTCTGACAAGAAACTTTGACTTCAACTTTTGAAAATCGCTGGAATTGTTGAGACTTTGGAGATGGGATTATTATGGTTCCCACTGTAAATGGAAAATGTATTATTTCAGACCTAATTAGAATCTTGCTATTGTTCAAAACAACAAGGAAAGCTCACGGTGGGAAAAGTGACCACTGGCCCCACCTGTGCCACAAAACTACAACCCGCTTAGGGAGTGAGTGAGCAGATTCAGAGAGAAGCGATGAGGAACGGAACTACAAAGCACAGGTTCTAAGCTGTCAGATACGTACTGATCCCTGCGCCACGCCCCACGTGAGAGACCGCTCCCCCCGCCGTGCAGCAGAAAGCTTAATTTCTGATGGCAGGTCTCTGACCAGGACACATCGAACACTTCGAGCAAGACCACTACACCAAAGCAGAGTGACTGAGAAACCTAAGCACGCCGACACGACATACAGTCAGGACAGGATCTCAACATAAAATATCAGCACAATATTTCAAAATATTAAAAACAAAAGCAACACATCTCTAAATCCCAAAAGTAAAATAAAATGAAACAAGTCACACGTGAAGAATGTAGAATCATTCAATATCAACATTGCAAACCAGAAACCTAGAAAGCAAAATCTTTCAACTTTTAAAGGAATAAAAATTCTACACAGTAAACATTTACTAATTCTCCAAGTTTCCACAAACTTCCTTCCTACAGGCCTCCTTTCTCAGAGAGGTCCTGCATGATCAGAACACTTTGCCAAAACAATGGAAGAAACCAGAACAGATGATGCAGGACAGAACACAGGGCTGAAGGGAACCCCTGGGAAGGCAGAGAAGGACAGAACGTTTCCTCCAGGAAGACGATGCATACATTGGCTGGGATGAGAGCATTGAAAAATTTGTGCTTATGTCAAACTGGCACAGTTTGCATGCAATCTGCATGTGTATATAGTTATGTTGAGAGATGCATTTAAATTATTTTAAACAAAACTGACTCACCTCCTTCCTCCTACTGTCTTTCAAATTCTTCACTATTGTAGCTCATCTCCCACCTTTTTCGCAGATGTCACCCTATCATTTCAAACACTATGCCAGAAACATCAAAGAACCCTGACTGTAGAGTTGCACACATCTGTTTCAAATGCCTGTTCCACCACCACTTGTTGGCTGAGTGACCACAGACCTTTTGCCTGCCTCAACAAAATTTCCAATTTTACAGATGGGAAAACTGAAACATACTTAGCTGGCATGACATCAGCATTAAACAGGTTAACCATATAAAATGTTCTAAACAAAGCCCTGGCATAAAGCATTCATCAGTATCTCCAGGATGAAAAGCTAGATTAAAATCAGCACCTGCACACAGGTGCAGGGCTGCTGACCCGATCCTCAAGCCTGCTGCAGTGGCCCTGCCCTCCAGGGCATGCTGCGAGGGCAACTGAGCCTAGGCGTAGTGAGGCACACCTATAACCCCAGCTCTTGGGAGGCTGTAAGTAGGCAGATTACACAAGTCTGATACCCTGAACACCCTGTAGACCCCCTCAAAAAAACTGTGATTATTAAGGGACACAAGAAAACATGAAGGGAAGGGAAAGCAACAATGTACGTCAGAGTTTGGTTCTAAATTAACATGCAGCCAAAATATTAACCCTCAGTACAGCAAGAAGGTGGGAGAGGGATGCAACACAGGCATTGTATAAAGCAGGGCAATAAGAGCTCCACCCTCACCTTCCAACGTTAGAAATCAAACCATCAGGCCTAAAAGTGATACAATGGGTACAATACCAGTCTACTACTCAACAGGAACACTCCTGTTACTTTTGCTGTCTTCTTCTGCCCTAAACTATTGCCCCTCTGCCATATGCCACTCTGCCTTGGAACCAGGTAATCATGGACCAAAGCCTTTACCAACTGTGAACTAAACAAAGCCTTCTTAAGAAAAAAAAAAAAAAAAAGAACGCTCTTTACGAAACATATGAAGTGCAAGCAACTAAAAACGCTGTGTCTTCAAAGGGGGCATAGGATAGGTAGAGCTGGGGTTGTATGCTGTCTTAACAAGTTTCGTATGTCTAGCTCTCTCTCTCTAATGATGTTTATGCACAGCTCTCAAAAATAGAACCCTAAAATCACAAAACAGCATGACCTACCACATCCTAGGCCTCACCTTGCTCTATACCCTAAGGCCCAGCTGTGTGCTGGGTTACAGTTTGGTCACACACCGGCTATTCTCATAAAGTAGCCTTTGCCAGCTCTCTTCTGCACTCCTCCACTCAGGTTCAGATTCCCTGTACCTCTACACAATGAGCCTCAGAACCCCAGCTCAGCAGGGTGTGCCTGGCGAAGGAGGAGCAGGATCCTTCCCTTCTGACCATACCCATCCCTCGCCTCGGTCAGAAGTCAACAGGGCCCAGGTGCTGCAGAAGGCAGTGAGGGTCAGGTGTTGTTCCCTTCCAAGAATTGTAAAGGTGTTGTTTCTCTGCTAATTGCTTCTTTCTCTATTCCCATTCTCTGATTCTGGTACTTCTGGGGTTGACAATCCCTTATTAGAAGACGGTGACCAGAACTGTTTCAGATTCCAGAATTTTCTCATTTTTATAGAATTTACAGATTGAGCATCCCTACTCTGAAAAGGTCCAAAATCCAGAAAACAGACTGAACTTTCAGATTAGAGGTGTGCAACCTGCACTATGATATCAGTCAGAAAACTGATTTATTCTTAATTCTCTGATCTTTCCTCTTTCTCTCATTTTTCTTTGTCTTTTGGGTTATTTTCTAAAGTTCCACAGCCTTAATTCTTTTATGGGCACAATTTCCAGAGCAGCCTACTCTCTTAATCTAAACTTTTTTGTTCTTTAGCTACTGTTTGTCTGTAACAGACTATTCTCCTTTTATACACCCAATACCCTCCTGGAAGGCATGACGGCACACGTCTGCAATCTCAGCATTCCCAGAGGATCACCAGGAGTTCAAAGGCAGCCTAGGCTGGAAGAGGAGGATGCACACAACACCCCTGGCCTCTCCAAGCTGGCAGGCTACAGCTCTGGCAGCCTGAAGTGTATATGAGGCAGAGTTAACATAGCAGGCTTTAGTCCACTCTCCTTGGGAAGGCCTATTGAGCAGTGTAGCTTTGGCTGGCATCTGGAAACTTGCATTTCTAAATGGGGCTCTCCCACCATCCCCTGAGCCAACGAAAGGGAGCTGCTGAGCCGAAACTGCAGTGAGATTTACGGTAAACACCTGTTTTTCTTCTAGGAGCCTGGAACTGGCACATGTGGCGGGCAAAGGGTACTACTAGACAATAAACCTCAATAAAATACTTGGAAGACAGTACTTCACCTGTGTTGACGCAACACAATGCTGGGGAAACTGTGACGTGTGCATCTCCACCAGACCTGGGGTCCTCACCCCATTTTGTTCATCTCTTTCTCTGTAGTAAGGCACGCTCCCGAGTATAGCTGCACCCAAGTCTGTGAGTACCGCCAGCATACCAATCGCTCTGGGCATGGTCTCACACTCCCAACAGAGAGAGATCACCAAAAATGTCTCCAGGCCTTGCTCCATGTTCCTGGAGGAACACAATGTTCTACTCTTTGAACTGTCACAAATGTGAACAAAAAAACACTAAATAAAGCTTAAATGAAGGGGGTGGAGTGAAGAGTCAGAATAACAAAACATAACATATTCCTGGCACGCACTTAATAAGGAGGATGCTATTCTTAGGCAGGAAGGCAAAATCTGAATGGGACTATGTGTGGGAGAGAAGGGCTGGGCACGGTTAACATGAAGTCAGGATATATGATGTATGTCAGGAATTCCGCATCTTTTGAGGAAATACAGCCCTACCCTTCACTTTGGGCGTCCTCTACCATGAGCCGCCTCTCTCCTCCAAGCGTCTACAGCTTGTTTCCTCAGCCTACAACACTGCCCTCTCCATTTCTTCCCTCTTCGTTAAATGCAAAGCCTTTTTCAGACTTGAATTGAGACACTTCCATGAACCTTCAGAGGTCACATAAGACCCTCAAAGGTGCCCTTCCTATACCTGTGCGACCTCAACCACCAAAGTTTAGCGTATGTCACACACACAGGAAGGTTGCTTCCTCTTTCAACCACAACTCCAGGAGAAAAAATATCCATGCCTCTTCTGCTCATGATTGTATGCTAGGTCACATGCCATTAACAAACACATTAATGACCAGTAAATGAATGAATCACAAGTTCACAAGCATTTCTTGTCATAGCATTATTTGTAAATTCATATGTCTGAAAGAAAATGTGTTTCAAGTTAGAAACAACAAAGTTTAAACTTCTGGGAACTATCAATGGGAACCCACAAGTTTTTAAAAAAAAATAAACTCTCCTGTCCCCAGGGCAGCCAAACACTAAACTGATCAAATGTAACCTAGCTACACAGGATGAAGAGTTTCAAATTATCATCTAGATTCACAAGAGTAGTTATTCTGTTCTGCACTGAAGCTGAGCAAAATGGGCCCACCATCAAAATGACTTACTTCAGCTAATTAGCTTGACTTAAAATCATGCAACATAAGACTTGCTTAATTTATGTAATATCACCATGGGTTTTTTAAATCTTATGTATTTGGTACAGGGTCTCACTACACAACTCAGACTCATTGAGATCCTACTTTCAGCTTCCCCAGCACTGGAATTACAGGTGTGCATGATCACGCCCAGACTTGGTCACTGGGGCTAGGGGGATTTGTGGCACATGGTACCCAGGATCAAACCTGGCTCATTGTGCTTGCCTAAGCAGGCGTTTAGTCTGCTGAGTTATCTCGCTGGCTCTACCATGGCTTAGTTTATACAACTACCATAGTTGTGCAACACATAGACATTGATAAGTGTTGCAGATAAGTGACAAACCACTACATCAGTGAGAGTGAGGAGAGAGCTGGGGTGATTTATGAGACCATGAAGGGATGAATGGGCACTCGGCCTATACACATCTCCACTAAGCAGTGATCTCAGCAAGACCGTCAAAATGTTTACCTGCATCTCTGTGTCTCCTCAACTATTGCATTTCTTTAAGAAAATAAACGGGGGGGGGGGGGTTAGACATGAAAGAAAAATTTTCAGTGCAAGTAAAAGGCTGCTCAATTCAGCACACAGCTTTGTTAACTTAATGTTACCAGTTAGAATGAAGTCATAGCACTCACACCAGTGCCTTCTACAGCAAAAGCTCCTATATGTTTCCTGTATATTGTTTTCAAGGCCAGTAATTTTCAGTGTGTGAAGCTGTTGAGCAGGACATCTCTCTGCATGTAACCACTCCAGTTTCCCTCATGAAAAAGCTTAACCCAAGTACAGCATTCTACTGCACTTTATGTGGCAATATACAGTAAACACAGAAATGTCATTCCTAAAGGTGACTAACTATCCATCTATCAAGTGAACAATGCAACTGCTTTTCCCCAATTCTCACTTTCCAATCTGGATTCCCTTCATAACTCAGCCCTGTTCAACTCTCTTTCTCCTTTTCTCACCATTCCAATCTCAGTTCATCAAAGGATACTCATCAGCCAGCTGGTCTTGCTCCACTGACTCCAGCTGTTTTCAAAGCTGCTTTTAAGTAACCGAACATCCTTCCTGATCTTCCCATCCCCACACTCTCCCCATAAAATTCTTAGGATAAACTCAGTGCCTATGCAACTGGCCTCCTCTACTATTGTGGAAGAATATGAGGAGACTATAGAGGCTTGTGCTACAGAAACGAATGGGAAAATGGCTGACAACTCCCCGTCCTGGTGCCACTACAAAAGGCCAGCCCCACAAGCCCCCATCGGCCCATCTTGGCCAGCTTGTTCACCGTCTTCTACCACAGTCTTCAAAGAGAGTCGTTTTAAATCTCCGAATCTTTTATTTTCCCTACCTACAACCATTTCCTCTTGTCAATTTCCCACATGAAGAATCTTGATCTTCTTTATTATCTACAAGGAAATGTCAATTAATTAAGACTTTTATTATCATTAATGTCGGTAAAATAATTTAAACATTCCTTCCCAATTCATCCTGTAATCTATTACCTGTTATTTATTTATTTATTTATTTTTAACAACAAACACAGTTCTGCAAAGACTTTACCACTTCTTAACCCACGCAAAACCAGGCACAAACCTTCATGGTCAGTACCACCCAGGGTTCTCTATCATCTGCCATAAACCTTTTCTCTCTCAGTCTCATTTCAGAAAACTAAAGAACCATCTCAAAGAGACTACTCCCAGCTGACCACCTTTCCTCCCAAAAGACATTCCAATTCCAGCCAAAATCCAATGGTGAATCCTGAGTGAAAGGTCTGCAAACGAAGGCCCCCTGCACAGCCATACCCATCATTTGATATATTTGCTTTTGCACCTCAAGGGCAGAGCTGAACAAGTAAACAAATGCTCAAAGCCTATCTTTTTATGAATTGCTGCTTACAGAAGTTTAGCAACTGCCACATGCAGAAAACAGGAGTACTTTTATTATCTGTGTTCTGAGAACCAAGGGGAATGCGGTGTAGAGTGAAGGACAGAGACTCCTCAGGAAGTTCATACAACAATCTCAAACCAAAGCATTTCCCAACAAGGTGGAAGCAGTGAAGATGCTGAAAGGAGGTAGATAAGGAGCGTACAACCAGCTGAGGGTTTCACACTGTGAAGGGAAACAGGTGCACCAAAGACAGCAGCTAATTTCCAGCCTAAACAATCTGAAGAACTGTACAGTGGCTACTTTCAGGATGGAGACCACCATCATGGGCAGATACATTTGTAACAGGAGAGCCACTGCTGAAAAGCAGTTACACCAAGTGTTCTGTGCACACACCTCCAATGATTCAGCCTCATTCAGAAAAGTTCAGACCCTTACAGTGACCAGCCCTCCTCAGCCCTAGAACACTCAGTCCACTGCAGCCTAACTAGCTGGCCTTCTTGTTCTGCTTCAGTACACCAGGAAGCTCTTGCTCAGGCCCACACAGTTGAGGCTTGCACTGGGATTCTCTTCCCCCACTATGTTAAGAGACCCACCTCTCATTGCACTGCTCAAATATAACTTTCCCAAGACTCAATTTCAACAACTCCTTGGCTCCTCCTCCTCCTCCAACCTCTCCCCTTGTCAGCTCTCATCAGCAATGCATACAATGCCTTCTGACATAACTAAGAAGTTTTCTCTTACTGCTTCTTATGGTAGAAAGTCCCAAGAGCTCTAGGATCTCTTTTTCACACACTAGTAATTGGAGGGCCTAATTCATACAGGTGATCAAGAAATATCTTTGACTCAGCAAATTGCCTCAAATGACAAACACAACTTATTATTATTATTGTTTAAATGTATTTAGGCCTGGAGATACAGGGTCTACAGGGTCTCACTATGTTGACCAACTTATAGTGATTCTCCTGTTTTCAGCCTCCCAAAGTGCTGGGATTACCAGCCTGCGCCACCATGCCCAGTCTAAACTGCCATCTCAGAGCACAATGGGGGTGGGTCCAGCATGGCACGACTGAGACGGAACCCCAGCCACTGTGCTCTGCAAAAGCAGGTGCCTTAGTTCACTGAGCTACCATGCTGGCTCTAAACACAACTCATGAAAGATTCTGAGCCAGGCATGGTGGCACACACCTGTTAATCCCAGCACTTGGGAGGCTAAGGCAGGAGGGTCAGTGTGAGTTTGAGGCCAGCTTGGGCTACAAAAGTGAGCTCAAGGCCAGCCTGAACTGCATAGCAAGACCTTGTCTCAAAAAGACCAAACAAACAAACAAACAAACAAACTGGAAAATTTTACTTGAGATTCTGAGTTGGAGGCAGGGCGCGTTTTACCTACACCACACTGCTCAACTAAACTCAGTTTCCTTTCTACCCGCACCTGCAGCACATGTCCTCCCTCTCCGGTCCCAAAACTTAAAATGCGTGGAATCAGTTCACAAATACTGTACTTAAAAGAAAAACCAAGTTTCTCGCAACAGCCTATCAAGCTTGCATCCCTTTCTGTTCCCATCGTCAAGCATCTCTGCACCATGCTCCTACCAATGAGTGTCCTGCCTACCGGAGACTCCTTCCTGGCTCAACACCGGCTCCTTTCCACCTGTTCTTAAACCTCTCCACACCTCTCCCTGCTATTTTCTCCTTTGCTGTCATCTCTTCCAGCCACCCCTAAAATACCCCACCTGATCCCCCAGCAAAAGCTAGGACCGCTGTTTTCACATTCTTCTCAACTGCCTTTCCAACGCGTAAAAGCCTGTAGAGTCTCCCTCACACTACGGCATCTTACTTGCGAGAGCCGGCCGCACCCACGTGGTTCACTTCAATATCCAGAATGCCTCGAACTCGCATCATGCAGGTGAGGACTGCACCACTAGTTACGGGACAGTGGATTCCCTCCTAAAGACAGTGACCAGTACGAGCTCAGCTGAGGCTGTAATTATCAGCCAGGTAGAAGAATCGCTAGAAAGGAATACGTAGGACTATTTTCACGACTCGCGTTAAGACACAGAAGCCAGACTGTAGCAATTCCGCACAAGAAAAAACAGCCTACGCAGATGTCTGAAACTTCCAGTCTCTGCATGCCATTAGCAGATTAATCAAACTGACAGGTTACTTTACTTGATAAATTGCCTGATTTTCTTTAAAACTTAAGCTCGCGGTGGAATGAATACCTGATATGACTCGAAATGCATTCTGCAAAGCTTGAACAAAAAACGACCCAGTCAACCCACATGTGACAGACGATCATGCCTCCAAACAGCAAACACCGTACTCAGGATGGGCCAACGATCAAAGGCCTCCGAGAGGTCACCTCACTCAACATTTCCACTGTCGCTCGACAACCCCAAAAATCAACCTGGGGAGCCTGAAGCGCGGGATAGAGAGCGTCTTGCCCACTCCTCCTCTATCACGATCGCAGCCCTGTAAAAGAACTCTACGTTTCGAGCCTAAACAGAACGAAGAGAAGATCCCTCAACAACCTAGAAAAGGAAAGTAGGGGACCAGGCCCCACGGTGCCGAGCGAAGGACTGCGCCCCAGTCCCGGGAAGCGTCGCACCTGCTGCAGCGAGGCACAGCCCTGGCACCGCGCGAGGTCCGCAGCCGTCCCGGGCGCCGCGGAGTGGGTCTCGCCCGGCATCATGGTCTCGCCGGGCCCGCAGGACACGCACACCTCAGGGGCCCGTGGCCTCGGCCCTGCCCTGCCTCTGCTGGTGCTGCCGGGGCCGCCGCCTCCCAGGCCGCTTCCCGCCGGATCCGGGCGGGTCCATCCGTGCACAGAGGTGCCCGTGGAGCTGACGAAGGGCTCTCGGGACCAGAGCCGCCTCAGGCACTGGAGAGAAACGCTAGCCGGTGCGGCCCCGAGCGCGACGCAGTGCATCCAGGACCCCGCCCCACCCAGACCCGACCCGCCCCTCGCCGCGGGCAGGGTCTGCCCTCGATGCTGCCTGAAGAAAAATGGGGAGCGGAGCCGCGCACAAAAGCTGGAAAGATGCCGCAAAGGAAAAGCCAAAGAACACAGAATCGTTAAAGAGGCACTGCTTCCACTTTTAGTGGTCGGTCCTTTATTAGTAACTCATTGTACGACAGGCTTTCTATAGACACCTAAATCCTTCAACCCTGGAGGCGGAGCCATGCAGTGACGTAACACCACCGCCAGCTGGCGTAGTAGGACCCGCATCCCTGCTGGGAAAGTGCACGATTTACAACCTTTGGGATCCCTACCGTATCCGGCCCGCCCGGATCTGGCAGTGGGAGTGACAGCCCAGGCCCCGGGACTCCTCAGGCCGCCCTCGGTCCGCCTTGGCGTCGCTCCCCTTCGCTTGCCTGCTCCCCTGCCTTCTAGCCTCTCGCTCCTCGTGCTATTTCCACGCCTTGTCGCTACGGCAGCCCCCGTGATCCCAACGGAAGGTTCCCGGCCCTACTGTGGGTGCCACGCCCGCATCGCTCACTCCCACACCCTTCCATCCTCGGCTAGCACGGTCTATGCGAACCCGGCGCCACTTTGCCGACGCCTGTGGGTCATTATCCAGCCATGATCATGTGTACTCGGGGGAGGCGTTCGTAACCCACGCCGCGATTACTGGATACATTCAGATTTGATCCTCTCGCTGAACAGAGGTTTTTCACTTCACAGTCACAGCATGCACCGCCAGCCACCGATGTAAGGAGTGACGCGAGTGAGAGACCACCTGACAGGCTTCTGTGAGGGCCACGAGGCACAAGATTTAATATAGCTGGGTGCAGGCGAATGGAGGGCGGAAGAGACCACCCATGGAGAACAAAGAAAAGCCGGACCTTTTATGGGTCTTGGAAAAGCGGTGGGCGGGGATCACGTGAGATCAGGCAAGCTATCTGACAAGTGGCCGGTCCAGGGTCCTCGTGTGAGGAGGTCTGCGCAGACAGCAGTGGTCAAAGTTCTCAGCATCTGGTACGGACGTGTGGATGTTATCAGATGTCCTGGCGCTGAGAAGGTCCCTACTCCCGCTTATCCCTTTACAACGCCCAGTGCCGTGTTTGCAGGGGGCAGCGTTTGTGCTGGAGCTGCGGTTTTGCAGAGAGCAATCTGGCTGCTGGAGAGAACGTGTTGAATGCTGGGAACGTCTTGCCGAACGGACACCACAATCCTTTTGATCACAACTTGTATTTAGTATCAACTCAGATGCCTCGTGGTTTCCTGCATTTTGTTACAGTCCAAATTTCTTAGCATTCAACATGAGCCTCATGTTCTCATGGAGTAAAACCTTGTGGGGAAAAGAAAGCCTTCCAAAGCAAACCGTCTGGATTTTACTTTGGGTTTTCTTTAAACTTCCCATACCCACCCTTGCTCACCCTGCCCCTTGCTGCACCAGTGAAGGGGCCAGATGATTTCCTGTCTTAGACACGCAAACAGCGGAGGTAGGGCGGGGTAGGGAACCGCTATGCAAAAGTCCCAGCTGCTCTCAAGCACTGGTAAGTAGAAAGCAAGAGCGAAATTAGGAGAGGATGAAGGAGGGACCACAAGCATTCGAGGGACCCACCAGAGGAGACCTGCGTGGAGTCACAACTTTTCAGCTCTGCCTTTTGATTTGAGACAAGTTTTTCTACACAGTCATTTCCCTGTTACTTCAGGTTTTCCCAGTAAGCGCTTTTTGCCGAAGTACCTTGGTGCACGCAGCACCAGAGTTCGCCCTCTGCATTATTTGCCCTCGGGCCCAACAAGCTGCCACACGCTGCTGTGGGAACTCGGAGGCCTTCCTGCCTCAATGTAGGCTTCAGGCTTCCTCTTTGCCAGGAACCCTTCTTTCCAGCTCTACATGTGGAAATCCTGACTGGCCTGACAGAAACTGCATTTTACCTCTGCATCCCCAGATCACACCCACTTTGCTTTTTGGCCCTTTCGTGTAATTTTTCTAGCACCACATTTTGACTTGGTGATAAAGACTTCTGTGCCTTAGAGGTGAGTTAAAGTTTTAAATGCTAAACATTGCTCACGTGGTAGATAATGAATGTCAGACTGAATCAGGGTCACTAGAACTAATTCAAGTGGAAAAGCAAGCCCTTCAGAAAGAACACTGCATTTCTTGGCACCTTTTTTCCAAGTCATTTCTAAGGACATTTAATCCTGACTAATTTTTTTCACTGTTAAAAGATTTATTTACAGTTATACAAATAAAGTTAAAAAACATCGTTATGACTCAAACTGGCTTGGAAGTCACTGGAAATTCCTGCAACACTAGGAACACCGCGGTTCTTTTCAACAGTGCGACACCGAACACACTTTCCAAATCACACCTGAGCCCTTATGTGACTCCTGTCCCCCATGCCCCATGCGACACGTTTTTTTCCTCCCCTTAACTGCAAAACTTGTTACATGCCATTACAAAAATGTCTCTCTTAGGGTCAGTCAAATTACTCAGCAGATTAAAGCATCTGCAAGCAGGTGCAAGGGCGGGGGTTCGATCCCCGGGCACCCTGGGTGTGGTGACACATGCCTGTAATCCCAGCTCTTGGCAGGTGGATCACTATGATCTAGTGGTGAGACCCTGAATACCTTGTAGACCCCTAGGATACAGTAAATAAATAAACAATGTTTCTTAAGAGTAAAGCAGCCTGCTGGGCATGGCGGCAGCCTGGGCTACAAAAGTGAGCTCAAGGCCAGCCTGAACTGCATAGTGAGACCCTGTCTCAAAAAGACAGAAAAAAAAAAAAAAAAAAGAGTAAAGCAGCCTATCTGGGTGCTGCAGGTTTTTATTCATATTACCTTGTTTCAATAATCATTTTAAAATGGGAAACATGACCAGTTCTGTGGCTTTTCATTAAAAAAAAAAGCTTACTTAAAAAAAAAAAAAAAGCTGTTCCCATATTCTGGCACCTACATAGGAGATTTTAATAAGCAGCAAAAAGGACAAGAAAAGCAGCGATGGAAATATGTTAATTAAAAATATTTACACAATAGATCTAGTGAAAAAATAAACCAAAAATGTTTGAGCGGTGTAAGCCAGTACATTGGTGTTCAAACCCCTTAAAAGATTTAATCACCTAGCCCATTGTAAAGTACCTCTTGCTGATACTGACAAGATACACTCTTATCAGTCCCTAGATTTCCCACATCCTTGTTTTGGTGAATTATTTCAGCCGTGAGTTGGTGATCTCTATTGTTTAGCTTCACATACATGGTTTCTAAGTCCATTTGGTTTGCATGTTTTAAAATGTACTTGGTACAGGTGTTTGGGGCTGCACTATAGACTCACAATGATCCTCCTATTATCAGCCTTCTAAGTCCTGGGATTACAGGTGTGCACCACTACACCCAGTCTCAATCCTCTCTTAGTGCATCCAGGGCCCAGGGCCAGCACCAAATGCCAGGAATTGAACCTTGGACCTATCTAAGCAGATGCTTTATTATTTTATTTACTTGTTTATTTATGCCAGGGATTGAACCCTGGCCCCTGTGCCTGCCTAAGCAGGTGCTTTACTATGATTTTTTTTATTTATCCATTTGGTGTGTGATACAGGTTATCAGCCGCTTGGACTCACCCTGATGCTCCTGTTTTCAGCCTCACCAGTGTGGGGATCACAGGCATGCGCCGCCACACCCAGCATGCCCAGGTCAGGCTGGCATTGCACGTGGTGCCAGGATCCAACCCTGGTGCCTGCACTTGCCTAAGCAGGCACTTTGTCTGCTTGCGCTATCTCACCAGAGCCAGACTATATATGATTTGGAGGGTGGAGATTTAACCCAACTAGGTGGCTTGCAGGTGAGACATTCAGGAGTTACTAAGATTAGGTAAGGTCACTGAGAAGGTGCCCCTGTGACTGGATTTGGGAGAAGCGTGAAAGGATAACGGAGACCCAGATGCCCCTAGCTTTGTGGTGCCTTTTTTCAGGCTTCTGCCACAAGGAAGGACATCACCAGATGTGATCCTTCAGCCGTGAATATCCAGATCCATAACCCAAAATAAGCTGTTTCATTTAAATTACCCAATCTGTAGTGTCGCGTTATTGGTAACAGAAAAGAGACCAAGACAAACCTGGTTCTTGCTAATAATAAATTGAAAGCATGGGAAACGGTAACGGCGAAAGGGACAGCAGACGTCCACGTATTGCTGCAAGTGAAATGGGGGTAACTGTGGGAGGACTCAGGATATGAGCCTAAGGAACTTTGAGGGTTTGTATCTAGTTGTCCCCCCAGAGCCTCGTGTAAAACATGGGGCTGTCAAGCGCCAGGCTCGAGGGGTGGGGCCAAAGGACCAGGGCAGGGCCCGAGGAGCGTGGCCAAGCGAGGCATGAACCGTTAAACTGACAGCGCACGCTCCAGTAACTGTTAGCTAAATAAACCTTTCCTCTCCCCAGCAAGGAGAGAAAAGTAAGACAGGAGTCATACTAGTCTCAGGTGGAAAGGAAGATCCGAGGAGAAATTTGAGCAACTGTCATCCTCGTCCTGCTGCTGCAGAGAGCGTGGGTGCTTCGCCTTCGTGACCCAACACTGAGGGAGACAGAAGGCGAGAAGTATTGGGCAGAGGAGGCTTCACAGTAAAGCCCTCGGGCCATGGCATGCTTCCTACGGGGCCATTTAGTCAGATATCTAATAAGACTCAAGAACAAACACCTAAACATTTAAAAAACAGAATGTAATTTAGAAAATTGGCAGCCTAGCTAGGAAATGGTGAGAAGGCGCATTTAGGGAGGATAGGACAAAAAAGGAGCCTGAGCAAGGGGTGGGGGTGGAGGCTTCTGAGGCTGCTCCTCCTGGCCCAGCACAGGCTCTTCCGGGGCAGACTTACCCTGGCACTGCCTTGAACTCACAACCCAGAGCAAAGCAGCATTCATTTCCTCATTTATACTGTGCACCTGTGGCCCAAATAGGCCATGCAGCTGATGCAGATGAGGGCTTGCGGTGTCTCCACGGAGCTGATCCTGCATGTAGGCGCAGCAATAACAGCAAGGCTCAGGAAGCACCCCCTGAGATGTCCAAGGGAAGCCTAGGAGGCCAGGCACAAGTTCGACACCTGGTAGAGCCCCACCTGAGAGGAACAGTATCCAGTAGAGCTGCCAGAAACTTGCATAATGCTTACGGGAGAGCTTAGGCAGGCAGCAAAACGAGCTTAAAGGGGCAACCATGTACCTGCAGACAGCAACCGAGGGGAAGATGGATCCCACCCCACACACACACTGCATGGTGAGCTGGACATGGGACACGGGCTCCAAGACGTGCTGTCTGTCCCTCCTGCTGTGTACTGGCTTGATTTGTACCAGTTATTCCTTTGTATTTCGCTACGTCTCCCACATAGAATAGGAATATACCCTAGAAGCACCTTGAGTTTTGATTTTGGGAGGGCCTGCCTCTAAAAGGGCTTCTTGTGAATCTCAGGGCCCCGAGACTTTGGAGTTTTGAATTAACACTTAAATCACTTTTTTTTTTTTTTTGGGGGGGTCTGGGGATGGGTCTCAGGACCTTGTGCTAGGCAGGCAGGCACTTTTGCTGCTAAGCTATCTCTCCAGCCATTTGGATATCATTTGAATGGAATGATTCTATGTTAAGAAGACATGGGTTCCAGGAGGCTGGGGACAGAAAACTCATTCATATGTGGCTTGTCTCCTCCAATGCACATGTTGTCATCCGACTCCTCATGGCAGGCTACTGGCCAGAAGGTAGAAACCGAAGCTGCCTTCGATGTTTTGAGCAGGGTTTTTAGGGCAGTGAGAAAAGCAGAGGTGGTCCCCAGAAGTGCGCGCATGCGCCCTTGCTAGTTGTCTCCTCTCACACTGATATCCTGCCCCTCAGCGCCCCGACAGCAAGGGGACATCGCCTGAGATGGCACCTGGGCCTTGGACCAATAGGACCATGAGCCAAAATGTGCCCCTTCTTTTAAACACCCAGTTTGTAGTGTTGTGTCACCGTATGTTATGAGCGACAGAAAACAGCCTGGAATATGACAAAAATAAAGGGTGGTAGGTCTGCTGTTCTTGTCAAACTTCCAAGAAACCCTCAGCTTTCCCACTAGAGCAAGCTGCACGTGCTGAGCCCCACAGCAGCTTGGAGGGCCTGCCAGGGTCAGCCCCACCCCAGCCCACCACCTCCAGGTACTTGTGCTGCGTGTCCACCTCATCAAGAAGCTGCTGTTGCCTTAGTTAATATCATATAGGTAGATGGCTGTTAGATTCCAGCTGAAAACCAAGGAGAGCTCAAAACAGAAAGTAATTTCTTCTTAGCATGCCTGTATTTTTTCTTTATGAAAAGAGATACTATTTCTTTTGGTGCACCCACCCATAAGAAAAATTAATTATATTTTCATATTTACAAAATAAATAAACCTGAGTCTTTTGCAACTCATGACAATCCACAATTCAGAGCTGTAATAAGTAGGCGGCAGTTTTTCCAGTCTGTGGGGTAATGTCAACATTTGACCACCAGATGTCGCTCTTTCCATGTGCGTTTTAGACATCATTTCCAATCATATTTTTTTGTTGTGGTGGTTTTCTAAGACGTATCGTTTTTATATAGATTTGGTTTTATTCTGAAGAGTAAAAATAGCAGAAACAAAGATAGAAAAAGTAGTAACAAGTAGCGTTCATATAGTACAGGATTTCAAGACAAGAAAAATTTAACAATGGTTACATATTTTCATCATCAAATCAGTTTAGATCAACAGACATAGGTATGTAAGACTGATCAAACAATTAAACATTAATACTCTCAATAAACATTTTTTAATTCTTCCAAATGCATTTTGTATTTAAGTCACTCTCCTTAAACAAAATTATAGGGGTTGAGGATGCAGAAAATGCAGGGTCCTGAGACTGATTACTGGTACCACCCAAAGTTTATTTATTTGTTTGTTTGTTTGTTTATTCCTTCTTTTGAGTCCTTGCACTAGGGATACTATATGATATTTGCATATGTAGGTTTGGTTTATTTTACTTATGAGTATACGTTCAAGATACATCCATTTATATATGAAGTCTTCTAGTTAACCATTCCTTATAGCTGAGTAATATTCCATTGCATGAAAATACCACATCTTTTCCAACCATTCTTCAGATGATGGGCATTCTGGTTGTTTCCTGGACTTGACTATCACAGATTGTGCTGCTATGTACATAGGTGAGCAGATCTCACTATGATATGATGTTTGAAGTTCTTCTGGAAAAATTTCCAGCAGAGAGATAGCTGGATTGAATGGGATTTCCAGTTCTAGTTTTCTAAGGAGTCTCCACACTGCTTTGCATAAATGCATAAATGCCAGTCTGCATTCCCAGCAGCAGTGGGGAAGGGTTCCTTTTTCCCCACAGCCTCTCCAACATTTGTTGTTGGTTGATTTCTTTATGGTAACCATTCTTTCTGTGGTGAGATGGTATCTAAGTGTTCTGTTGATTTGCATTTCACAAATGGCTAGCGATGTGGAGCATATCTTCATGTATTTATAGGCTTGTTGAATTTCTTTCCCTGGGAAATGTGTGTTCATCTGAGATGCCCATTTCTGGATTGGGTCTTTGAATTTTGGGACCTAGTGATTTTTAGTTCTTTATAAATTTTAGATAGAAGACCTTTGTCTGAATACTTATTAGTTAATTTTTTTTTTCAAAATTTGTGCGTTGTCTTTTCACTCTATTGGTAATTTCTTTTGACACGAAAAAAACTTCTCAGCTGGAGAGGGTCCCATTTGTTTAACATTTTTCAAGTGTTAAACGTGCATTTTGATTCTTGTCCATGAGCTCTTTGCCTACCCCAAAGTCTTCAAAATTTCCTCTGACTTTTTCCTCTAGGAGATTTAGGGTTTCTCTTTTAATATTGAGATCTTTAATCCATTTTGATTTTAATTTAGTGCGTGGCGATAGACTGGGGTCAAGTTTTAGTTTTTGACATGTGGACAGCCAGTTTTTCCAGCACCATTTGTTAAAGAGGCTATCTTTTTTTTTTTCCAGTAAATATGTTTGGCCGCTTTGTCAAAAACAAGGTGGCTGAGTGTGTTTCTATTTACTTCTGTATCTTCTAATCTATTCCATTGATCCTCAGGTTTATGTTTTAGCTAATATAATGCTGATTTTATCACTATAGCTTTGTAGTATGACTTTAGGTCAGGAATTGTAATGCCTCTTGCTTTACCTTTGTTGTCCAGGATTGTCATTGTAATTCTGGGTCTTATTTGGTTCCAAATAAATTTTAGTTCTGTGAGGTATGTTGATGGTATTTTGATAGGAATTGCATTAAATCTGTATTACAATTTAGGGAGTATGGCCATCTTCACAATGTTGGTTCTTCCTATCAGGAGCAGAGAATATCTTTCCATTTTCTGTAATCCTCTAGGATCTTTTTTTTTTTTTTTTTTTCAGAGTACTGTAGTTTTCATAGAAAAGCTACTTAATTCTTTAGTTAGATTAATTCCTAAGTATTTCTTTTTCTTCAGCGCTATTGTAAAAGGTATTGTTTCTCTAATTTCTCAGTGTGTTTGTTATCTGTATAGAGGAATGACATTGACTTTTGTGTGTTCACTTTGTAACTTATAATTCTAGTAGCTTGTTAGTGGAGTTTTAGGAGTCTTCCTAATAAAATATCTTGTCATCTGCAAATAATGATAATTTAACTTCTTCCCTATTGTTATTTCTTTTAGTTTTCTCTCTTGTCTAATGTCTATAGCTAATGATTTTAGAACTATACTGAATAGGAGTGGTGATAGAGGACATCGTTACCTTGTACCAGATTTGAGACTAAAAGGCTACAGTTTTTCCCCATTTAGAATTATATTAGATATTATGTTGGATTGTCGTAGATGGCTTTTTTAGCTTGAAGTAGAAGCCCTCCATGCCAAGTTTCTGCAGGACTTTGAAAATGAATGAGACTTGGACTTTGGCAAAAGCCTCTTCGGCATCAACTGAGACAATCATGTGATTTTTGGTTTTGCCTCTATTGATATAGTGTATTGCATTTATATATTTACATATATTGAACCCTCTTTGCATCTCTGGGATGAATCCTACCTGGTCATGGTGCATAATCTTCTTGATGATTTGTTATATTCTAGGGGCGAGGATTTTACTGAAAATTCTTACATCTATGTTCATGAGAGAATTGGCCTGTAGTTCTCTTTTTTAGTTGCATCTCTTTCTGGTTTTGGTATCAGTGTACTACTTGCTTCTAGGAATGATTTTGGGAGCATTGCTTCCTTTCTAACTTCATTGAAGAGTTGGAGGAGTATTGAACTTATGTCTTCCATAAATTTCTTGTAGAATTCAGCAGTGAATCCATCAGGTCCTTGACTTCTCTTTGTTGGTAGGCTTTTTATGACCTTTTGTATTTCATTGGCTGTTATTGGGTTGCTGAGAGTTCTTATATCTTCTTGATTCAGTTTTGGTAATTTATACTTTTCTAAGAATCTGTCCATTTCTTCTGTGTCTTCAATTTTGTGAGAGTAAAGATTTTCAGAGTAGCTATTTATGTTCCTCTGAATCTCTGCTGGGTCTGTAGTGATTTCACTCTTTTTATTCCGTATTGCTTGAATTTGAGTCCTTTCTTTCCTCTTTTTGATGAGGTTAGCTAGAGGCTTATCAATTTTGTTTAATCTTTCAAAGAACCAGCTTTTTGACTCATCCATTCTTTCTGTTGTTTTCTTTGTCTCAAATGAATTAATTTCTGCTCTAATCTTTATACTTTCCTCCGGTCTTTGGGCTTTGATTTCGCTTGCTCTTCCATTTGTAGTTGGTTTAGGTGTTGCATTAAGTATTTATTTGTTCCCGTTCTTTGTTCTCAATATTTGAGTTCAGGGCTACAAATTTCTCTCTAAGAACTGCTTTCATTGCATCCCATAAATTCCAGTAAGTTGTGTTTGAATTTTCATTAAATTGTAGATATTGTTTAATTTCTTGTTTAATTTTGTCTGTAACCCGCTGATTGCTAAGAAGGTTCTTGTTTCATTTCCATGTATTTCTGGGGTTCTTGTGGTTTCTTTTGTCATTTGTTTCCAATTTGATTGAACTGTGGTTAGATAGTATGCATGGGATAATTTCTGTTTTCTTGCATATACTTAGGCATGACCTATGAATTGTTATGTGGTCTATTGTAGAAAATATCCCATGTACAGCTCAAAAAAATATGTATTCTGAAGTGGTTGGGTGGCATACTCTGTGTATGTCCACTAAGTACAGTTGTTTCAGGTTCTGGTTCAGGACTGCTACTTCTTTGCTAATTTTTGTCTGCTTGACCTATCTTTTCGGGATAAAGGGGTGTTAAGGTCTCCTGTTAAATTGGATATGAGATTTTTCATGTCCATTAAGGTTTGTGTTGTATAACTTGGTGCTCCCGTGTTGGATGCATACATATTTGTGAGTGTTGCCTCTATGTCTTGATTTTTTTCCCTAAGCAGTATGTACTGGTCTTCTTTATTTCATTTGACCAATCTTGGTTTGAAGTTTAGAGTGTCTGCAAACAAGATTGCTACCCCTGCTTTTTTCTGAGATTCTGGAGCATGTAGTATTGTTTTCCATCCTTTAACTTTTAGCCTATGAGTTCCTTTATGAGTTAAGTGTGTTTCTTGTATACAGCATATGGTTGGATTTTGCTTCCTTATCCACTCTGCCAGTCTATTTCTTTTAATTGGAGAATTGAGTCCATTTACATTGATGATTATAATTGAAATGTATTGACTTAAGATTGACATGAGTTTTACTTACTACCGTCTATCCCTTTTTCTGCTGTGTTTAATTGGTTGCCCTATTTGGTGTATTCTTTTTGCTCTCATTTATTCAGTTCGGGTCATTTTGGTCCCTGTCTAAAAATTTTTTTTTTAGTATATTTTGTAGCATTGGCTTTGACATCATGAAATTCTTTAGTTGTTCTCTGTCATGGAAGTATTTCACTTCTCCCTCATACTTTAAAGAGAGTTTTGCTGGTTATAGCAGTCTGGGCTGAAATTTGTTTTCATGGAGGTCTTGAAGCACTCTGCTTCATGCTATTCTTGACTTCATGGTTTATGAAGAGAAATATGCCATTATTCTGATGGGTTATCCTTTAAATGTGATCTGTTTCATTTCTCTAGCAGCTTTTAATATATTCTTCTTCTGCTGGATTTCTGGAATCTTGACTATTATATGATTGGGTGTGTTTGTAGTCGGGCTGATGTTATTTGGAGTTTTATATGCTTCAATTTCCTGAATGTCTGATTGTTTTATCAAATTTGGGAAGTTTTCTGCTATTCTTTTTTTCTGCTATTACTTATTATTTTTATATCATTTGTGTCAACTCCTTCTTTCTTTTTGATTCCTATTAATCTCACATTGTTCATTTTTGCATCATCTTGCAGAGGTTGAATTATTATTTTCCTGCATCGTAGTTGTCTTTAAGAGATCCTTTCTTACCTTTTCACTAGCTGCAACTGTGTCTTCAAGATCTGAGACTCTATCTTTACTTTCATTCATACAGTTTTTCCTGCTTGTGATTGAGATTTTATTTTCTGGAATATCTCTTTGAAACTGTTTCATGTGATCTATTTCTTTCCTATATTGCTCAATCAGGGAATCCATCATTTTTCTATTCTCCTCTAATTTTTTTTGTCAATGTCTTCTTTAGTAGTATTAAAGTCTCTCATTATAGTTATCATTTCTCTCTCTAGTTCAGAGATTATTTCTGCTCTGTTCTCCTCTCTACCTTTCTGTAGTTGTTCCCCTACTTTAGATGTTATTAATTTAGAGATGTCTTTTTTAACTACAGTGGATATTTTTGCTCTGGTTTCCTCTATACATTTCTGAAGTTGTTTTTCCACTTCAGAGTCTATTAATACATGTATTTCTTTTTTTACTTCAAATGTTACCTCTGATCTGAGTTACTCTATACATTTCTGCACTTGTCTGTCTATCTCAGAAGCTGTCGATTCAGAGATTTCATCTGCATGATTTCCATTTTCTTGTATGGTAGTGTCTCCTGCATCTGTTACAGGTGGGCTTGGGACCTGAGATTGCATTTTGCTCCTTGTCTGTATTATTCCGTGTAGCAGGGACCTTTGGTGCAGGACTGCATGCCCATGGGTTATTCTTTCAGTCCAGGCTGCTGGATCAGCTGAGCTGCTTGTAGGGTGGGGGAGGGAAGTCTCACTCACCTGGCGGGCCTGGCTGCTGGATAGGCTATGCTCGCGTCGGGCTGGAGGTCTGACTTACGCAGTGGGCCTGGCTGCTGGATAGACTGCATTTGCGTTCGGCTGGAGGATCAAACATATTTAAAATATATCAAACCTATCGCTTCTCAGCCTTTCAGCTAAGCTCAAATGTAAAATATATCAGACCCTAAAGGGAGGGGATCAGATGCATGGACATCCTTTATCCCTTCACTCTAGTTTTCCTTCTCATCCCCTGACTTGGTGGTGGTAGTTTTCTGCGTTGTCCCCAGAGTGCAGAGCTTTGTCCACAGCCTCTCCCAGTGCAGTCAGGGGTGAGCCTGCCACTTCCTGGAGCACTGCCTTCACTCGGAAATAGGAAAACACATTTTTGTTTTAAAGTTTTTTTAGCCTGAGAAAGTGCAAAATTGCTACACTCATTCCAGCAGACGTTTGGGGGGTGCTCCCACTGCTCAAAGGGGAGGACAGGGCCCCCCTGCCTCGCAGGGCTGGTGACGGGTGACAGGTGTGGCCGCTTGTTGCTGAGAACTTTCTTGCAGACTTCAGGATGAAGAAGCAGGACCGAAGCGGGACGCCCAGGCGAAGCGGCTGAGCCCTGAGTACCTGTGCGGGAGCTGGTGTGAAGAGTACATTCCTGAGCTCAGAAGAGCTGAGGAGGAGGAAGGAAGGGGAGGCCCTCCTCTCGGCCAGAAGCGAGCTGCTGCATGCAAAGCTGCGCTTGAGCTGTGGAACAGCTCCCGGGAACCCCGGATACCTGGATGTGGCCAAACGAATCAGCGAGGTGCTGGGTATAGAAGGCTCACGAAAGGATTGCTGCCAGCCGCCCAGCGAGGAAGCCCCAGAGGCAAAGATGGCTGCTGTGGGTTCTCCTGGAGAAGCCTGTCGTGTGGGCTTTCCTGATACAAAGATGAGAGCAAGCCCAGGACCTCGCTGTCTCAGAGAGTGACGGCAGTTCTCTTCTGGGGGGGTTCTGATTCTTACCCTGAGCATCACTCCCTGGCTCCAGGACACATCCCTCAGCCTGCTGGCACAGAGCCTTCATCCTGATGGCACAGACTTTCTAGCCTCCACCACCGACCTTTGCACCTTCCCAAAGGTGCAGATCTTTGACCTGGACTTGCCTAAGACAATTGCTGTGGCCCCAGGCCTCCAGCTGGACTTAAGCAGAGCATTGTTGTGGAATCCAGGCCTCAGCTGAACTTTTTGGTCTCTAGCACATGCATGGATCTCTGCCACTCTTCTGCATTTGATTCTTTGGGTGAATATTAGGACATAGTGCTATGAATTATATGTCCTGTATTAAATCAGTTTCCTTGTAAGCCCTGACTACGGCATGGTAGCAGCTGGACTGAGAGACCTGGACTGCAGGAAGTGGTGCTGTAGCGGTGAGAATTCCTTCTGCTAGAGATAGTGGGGAAGCTTGCATGCACTTAGAGGGCAGCCACAAGGAAGGACAAGAGACTATAGAGTTGTTCTGCTTGACACGCAAGGCCAAGCAGATGGTAGTAGAAGGCAGGAACGGACCAATTTCTTCACCCACTACCGAAAGAGCCACAGTGGAGGGCTCAGCTTTGACTTTCCCCTCTATCCGCAAGGCCCCTGGGCTGCTGTGACCACACTTGCAGACCCTTGTTTCCATCTTCCTGCCCATCCAAGTGCATTCCGGCCTCTGCACACCTCAGGCAGGATCTTTCTTCCACTTCTGCCCAGTGGCGGGAGGGCCTGGCACAGAGTTCACCATGATGTCACTTCGTGCTTCCCAGAGCAGACACGAGCCCCACGTGCCTGAGCCGGCTGGCTTCTGTCTACACGTGTCTGCCTTCTCTGCTCTGCCTTGGGATGTGGGGGCCTAGGGACTGGCAGCCACTACCGCTGCGGTGTCAGTCCACATAAGAAGAGCAGAAAACAGAGGAGGGACAAGGGTCTGTGCTGGACCCGGGTCCTGCCACTGTCCCAAGACTTTGCCTTTGCACTCTGGTGGTGGCAGCTGGAGATAGAACTGCTGAATTCCTACAGTCTCTGCAAGGGCATGAAGCTCAGTGTGACATTTCAACTTGTGCGTGCAGCTTGCACCAATTAAGTGAGAGTAGCGAGCACATTTCCCTCTTGGTATCACTTCTTCCAGATCTTGCGGCAGCTGACAGGTGCTGGGCACCGTGGTCCTCCCGCTGCGCTGTGCACCTCCACTGACATCATGCCCCACCCTCCTCTCTTCCTCCCTCACCCCTTGCTTTGCCTGCGCATCCCTTGGTCCTTTGGATGTTGTCTGCGCAGCCACCCTCCTTGGCCTCCACTGTGACTGCCAGCCCAGGATCTCCCACCCTCCCAGAGTCGCTGCAAGTGTTCCGTGCCCTGCCCTCCCTGCTGGTGTCCCTGTGTCCCCTGCTCTCTACCACCCTGGGCTTCGTCTCAGGGACAGAGATATGGACTGGTTCAGCTTCTAAGCAGCCTCTCCCTTGGCTCCAGAGACAACACAGATATCTTCCTGCTGATGAGAAGACTCGGGGAGGTGGCAGGAGCTGGTCTTTGCTGAGCTTCCTGCAGGCACGGTCACTGCTGGAACTAGGTTTGTCCCCCCTAAGACTCCTACACTGGATGCATGGTCCTCGGTGGGGTGATGTGAGACCTTGCAAGCAGTGAAGAGCTGGGGTTTCTTGGGAGGTCCGTGGGCCACTAGGGCTCCACCCTCAGAGGCGATACAGTGGTTCCTGGGGGGCCTGTAGTTGGTTCTTCTTATCGGAAGCCAGCGGATCCTGGCCTGAACCCTTCTTCACCTCCTGGCTGGAGGTGGCTCCCACCTCTCATGCTGCCCTGCAGCTGTGCCCAACACTGGGAACTGACTGGCTGGCTTGAGTCTCATCCTGGAAACGCTGCCATGCATCTATTGCCATCAAGGCCTGTGAGAAGAAACCAGGAGCAGTGGCCTCGCTGGAGTGACTCAGAGAGGCCGGCGGGGGCGGTGTCCCCAGGGCTCATCCCCGTCAGGCCTCCTGGCCCTGGCGTGACCAGCAAGCCACGTGAGTGATTCCCAGTGGTTGGCACAGGGGCCACGATGCGCACTGCAGGATGGCTCACAGCAGCCCTCTCACCTAACATGCAAAGCAGCCCCCACTGTGGCCCCCGTTGTGATAGCCAGAGCCTCTTCAGATCATGCCAGATGTCCCTGGGCTGCAGCAGGTGACACATAGTTGCCCATAGTTGGTGGCTTCACATTTGGACAGCCACTTCTTTCACTTTCTTAGTTCCTGGAAGGGGAAATATTGGAGCGGAGGGAGAGCCTTTCTGAAGGCGCGGTCAGTGCCACAGCTAGCACAGGTCCTAGCAGCGTCCATCCCTTTCCTCCTGCACCCTGAGCCCTCTCCACACCCTCCCTGTGCAGACCCCAGTGCAGGGTTCCCTCTTCAGTCAGTGGCTGCCTTCAGTGAAAGTGCATCCTATGCATGGACCTGGGTCCTGCTCTCCGCCTTCACTGCATACTCCCTGTGCTCTGTGGCTCCGGGCAAGCCCCTAGCACCTCCTGCTGGACCTCAGGCTCCTGACCTGCTGCTCCCTCCATGTCACTGTGCCCCAAGTCAAAGCCTTGGTCTCCACCTCCACTAGCTGCAGTGCTGGGTCCCATGTTCTGGGACCTGAAGCCCCAGGACCTTCTTGCACCACCCCTCCTCTGGACACTGTGTCCAGCTTGTCAAAGAGCTGCCAGACAGAGTCAATGCTCACACGGCTCTGATGCCCCTCATGCATGCAGTGTCCTCAAATGCTTTATGCACTGGGTCTGATGTTTCAAGCCTAAGTAAGGCCACATCCCCTAAGACCCAGAGAGCCAAGTACAGCCTTGGAGGGTGGCCTGCTGAACTTGGCTCTCTAATCATCTCCCTTCTGGCCCTCCCCAGAGTCTCTGTAGCTGCCCTCATGCCCTGCTACTCAAAAACCCTCACCCCAGTCCCTCCTCAGGAGGTTTCTCTCAGCCTCTCTCATTTGCTCTCATCCCTGCCCATCAAAGGGTGGCGCCACCTGTCCATTGAATGTGATGACCTTTGTCCTCTGTCTCTACATTCCACCCCTTCAGCGTTGTCCCTGATGGCAGTTGTCCCTGCCCAGAGAGGTATAAGTCCTCTAGGTTCACAGGCAGTCCCAAGGTGTGTGTGTGTGTGTGTGTGTGTGTGTGTGTGTTATGGTTTATGTCTAATTGTCCCCCCCAAAGCCTCATGCAATAATGGGGTGGGTATTTCTAGAGTTTTGAGACTTGACTCATGATCCACTGGGATTATGTGTTTTAGTATTGATGGGATTATGGGTCTGAGTCCTTCTGGGATTATGGGCGTGGCCTAAGGCGGATAGGCTGAGGCCGAGAGCCTGAATGTAACGTAAAGAGAGAAAGAGACAGACTCATGCTCTCGCTCTCTGCTACCCTGGTCGGTCGGTTGCCTCTGCCACGATTGTTGCTACTCTGCCCCCATGAACTACTGCTCTCTGCCACGTACCTCTCTGCCTCGGAGCCGGCCAAGTGTGGACTGAAACCTCTAGTAACTTCCTTCATTTTTAGCGTCATGTATTTGTCACAGCAATGACAGAAGGGTATCTAGGACAGTGGCTACATTCTGCATGACTATCAAGCAGAGTAGAAATAGACATTTCAAAAGTTTTAAGACTTCGAGTGGCAGATTCAGCTTCTGTGAATCGCATTTCCCCTTGGCTGGTATAGGACATGCGCCAGGTGAGGACAATAGAGGAAGCAGTGACGTTGCCCAGGTTGTGCCTCGGGCTCCAGGCATGCCACCAGCCCATTGTACAGGAGGGCTGGAGGGAAGCAGGTGGAGTGAGGGCAAATGTCATAGCTCTGTGGGCTCCTGTGGGTGTGAGGGGCAGCAGGGGCCGTGGACAGCTGCCGAGATTCTACCCTGGCCCAGGAGAGAAGAGCAAGCAAGGGTGGGGTGTCCCTTCCTCACTGCAGCACCCCTTCGTAGTTCCACACAGCGGGATGCACACAAGCAAAGCCTTTTGGGCACCAGTGGCACCTTGATGCTCACAGTGGCTGTCCATAGTTTAGACAGAGGAGCCAATAGGGTCATGAGCGCTGTGCTCGCCAGGCTTTCCACTGGCTGAGTCTGTCTTGCAGAGCCACAGCTTAAGTAGCTGTAACCAGGACTCCCAAATGTAAATAAAAGGAATCAAATCAAAGCACACAGCATCTCAGAGGAGTAACCGTAACCACCCACAGGTCAGCACTCACACCCCACTCCCCCCAGTCCCACTGCCAGGGACTAGAGCTTGGATATTCCCAGCAGGAAGCCGCCGTGTGCTTCAGTATCATGCTCATGCAGTCGGCACCGTGCATCCCGTGGTCCTGAACTGGCAGGCTTGTATCTCTTCCTTGAAAGAAAACTGAATGTTCATGAGAAGTCTCCAATGTCAATGAAATTTCTCCGGATCCAAGTGGACACGGTGACCAGCCTGTGAAGGACACGTAGCCTTTCTGGGGGGCAAGATAGCCGCAGTGCTGTGAATGAAGATGGAAGTCGGTAGAGGATGGGCTCCGCAGCAGGGATTTCATCTGTTGAAGTGGACCGGCCCTATCCCCGCTGTGTGGCCCTCCGTCCTGCTTTCCTTGGCTTCTTCTCACCCATAGAGCCCCCTCCCAGGTCTGGAGACCTAGCACCAGATGTCCTCTCCTTATAGAGGTTACAGCTACTTAGTCTGGGTCGCTCATCTCCTTCCAGGTAATTAACAAACGGAATGAGAGGGGAGCACTTGGGTCGTTTCTTTCAAATAATTACTCACTTGGGGCTAGGCCCTAACAGAAGGCATTCACAGAAGGCTTTTAAATAAATGTCAAAGTGGAACACCGTCATTTTCCTGGAGAATTTCTTTCTCTTTTGGCAGGCAGGGAGGTAGGGCTTCCTTGTTCCTCTTTCATAGCTTCTGAGACAGATATTTTCCATTTCTGGTGTTGTTATTTGATTCAGCATGGTTAGGGTTGGGGTCGGGGCTAGGGTTAGGATTCATTTAAAATTAAAATAATTTTTAAGTTATCCTCTTTCCCTAAAACTCTCTGTCCCTAGCCAGGCATGCTAGTGCACGCCTGTAATCCCAGCAGTTGAGAAGCTGAGGCAGGAGGATCGGTGTGAGTTCGAGACTAGCCTGGGCTACAAAAGTGAGTCAAGGCCAGCCTGAAGTGCATAGCAAGACCCTGTCTCAAAAAAAAAAAAAAAAAAAAAAATATATATATATATATATATATATATATATATATATATCCCTAATATCACCTATCAGGAAGAGCCTTATTGCCCCAGTGGGGTTTTCAGTCTTCTTCTCTTGTTTCCTTTATATCTTCAAAGCTTGGTTTTATATATTAATTCTGTTGCATCTTTTATTTAGAGACAGAGTTTCCCTGAGCAGTTGAAGCTGGCCTCGAATTCCTCACTACCCTGAAGTCCTCCTGCCTCAGTCTCCTGAGTGTTGGGATTGCAGGCGTGCACCACCATGCCTGGGTTTTTCATGTCGAAGCTTTATCCCCTGCTTGCACCTGAAATCGGCCCTCGGTGCCCGCCCCAACCATGAGCCCCCAGGGCACTTACCCTTGTTCTTAGGTCTCCTGATGAAGAGCACTGACCACCGTCCATCCTCATATCCTCATCAGCTAAAGTCTGACATCTGAAAGCTGCTCTGGGCACTTTATTTGTCTATCTATCTATCTATCTATCTATCTATTTTTATATATTAGGTATAGGGCTTACTGCATACCTCAGATGCATAGTCATCCTCCTGTTTTCAGCCTCCTCAGCCCTGGGATTGCAGGCGTGCACCACACTCCCAGGGTGGCTCATTGTGCCTGGGGGTTGGGTCAGCATGGCATATGGTGCTGGTCTCTTTCATTACCTAAGCAGGCGCTTAAGACCACTGAGCCGGGGCCCAGCAGGATGGCTCAGTGGTCTAAAGCACCTGCTTAGGAAAGCTTAGGCAGCGTCAGGGACCTCGGTTCGATCCCCGGCACTACATGCTGCACCAGCCCTGCCCTCAGGGCAGGCTGAGCCGGCCATAAAAATAAATAAGCAAATAAACAAAAGTTCTGAAACAAGAAAAACAAATTAAAAAAAAATAAAGACCACTGAGCTATCTTGCTGGCCCTGGGCACTTTCATATGTGGACCATAAATGCTGAGAACCGCGCAGGGTCACTGCATCTTTCCTAATGCATGCGACAAATGTATGCATGAAGCAGGGCTTCGTCTGTAATCATGTAACCGGGAAGAAAGCTTTGCAAGTACAGAAGGGTCGGGAGGCTCAGCACCAGCACCACCCCTGGAGGGAGGTGTGAGACATTTTATGTTCTAACATCAGCTCGGTTCTGCATGTTGTGGGCACACAACACTTTTTCATTGTGTTTTAGATTTTCTGCCCTCCCCCAGCTGTAGAAATCAGCACTGTCTCACGATATGGCGCATTGCGTGCCCAAATCTCTCTAGGCTGTGAACTTACAAAGTTGTTTTTCTCCTTTTAAAATATCATCACAGATGATATTTCTTCCTGGACGTCCTCACAGCTGTCTCTCCTCCTTCTGGTCACCTCCAGAGGCGCATTCTTGGAAGGTGAATAACGGTGGCAGAGAAGATGCATTGGTCTGGGGCCTTTGCTGTACTTTTTGCCAAGTTTCTATCAAAGTATCATTTTTTTGAACGTGAAGAACACCGCTCACTGAGACACAGAGAGAACGTAAGTCAGAGATTGATTTGTCTTCTGCAGCGAGACGGCAGCGGGATGGAGCTGACTCGGCAGGTGTGGGGAGGTGGCGCCGCACAACCCGAAGGGACTGTCAGTCATACGGGGATGCCCCAGGCTGGGCCGCTGCTGCTGCGTCTGTAGCCACGGCCTCTCACTGGGCCCCCAGACACAAGGCTGTCTTATGGTTCTCAGATTTCACGGGACCCCTGACCAGGTCCTGGCGCATCCCAGTCGGGAGAAACTAGGAAGTCAGATCAAGAGGATCCTACAGTCCATGGCAGGGACACAAATGGCTGCACCCTGAGACCATAACGCTAAGGGAGGGAACTCAGACATACGAGCCTCCATAGCATAGGGTTTCTCTTATGTGGGAAACCCAATGTGTACATAAATTAAGAAGCGAGATAAAAGATAGATGACAGGAGAAAGGGAGAGGGGACTAAGGCACGGAGGGAGAAGGAGCTGGAAGGGAAGGAGGGAAGGGGAAGAGGATTTGAAGAGGCAGTGCTATGTACTGTGCGCCAGCAACAGCTCCACGCAGCGGGTGCTGTCACTGTGTATGGCATGCGCTGACAATAGAAGGTAGTCACCCCTACGGAGAGGCAGGAAGGACATAGGTATCCCTCTGCCTTTCTTCAAGTTTCACATTTTTATTACCCTGAAAATTCATATAATTTGCCTCCGTTTAATGAACCCAGCTCCTGAGACCAAGGCGGCACGAAGGTGACTTCATTCTATCATTTCTTACCAGGCAGGCCTCTCACTGTTATCTTCCCGCATTACTTGACTACGGATAAGGTCAAGCGTGTTTCCCATAGTTACTGCATGCTCTGATCCACATACTCACTCCTCCACGACCTGCCCACGTTCACCTTCCAAGGAATCCACTTTCTTTACATTCATGCAGTAATAAAGTTCATTTTTATTTTATAAGTTTGGCAAGGATTGCTTTCTTAATTTTTCTTTGCCTTTTAAAACTTGTTTCTCTTCAACTTAGGCATCTTCATGTGGTATAAATTCATGAAATCTATCGATACATTTGCTTATGTTTTCATTCCTGAGATTATGTAGAATGTTCCCTGTGAGCCCCAGAGTTAGATATTTATCTATGCTTTCTCTTCTTTTCCTTTGTGTTCATTTTATGTATTTAGTACAGGGTCTCACTACACAGCTCGGACTCATGGTGATCCTCCTGTTTTGATCCTCCCTGGCACTGGGATTACAGGCCTGCACCACCAGGCCAGGACTCAGTCCCTGGCTCAGCATGCCCTTGGGCCAGGGCCAACACAGCATGCAGGACAGGGGATCAAATCTCGGTCCCTGCACTTGCCAAAGCAGGTACTTAGTCTGCTGAGCTATCTCCCTGGCCCTTACACTTTCTTCTAGAGTATTTAGAAGTTATTTTATTCTTCAGTTTGCATTCTGTTTGGGATTGATTTCTCAGTAAGAGCTAGTGGTACAATGTTTTCCCTCAGAGAGACGTTCAGTTCTCTTGATTCCAATTATTGAATTGTTCATTGTTTATGTCATATTTCCCATGTGTAAAGTCCCTAACTTTAAGAGATGAACTCCGGAACCTCTGGGCTGGTCCCTGGATTGGCCATGGCTCGAGGTCACACATAGAACTCATTGACTGATGACATGCTCCTTTGTCTGCCAGAGTGGCTCTTGTTGTAATGTACATCAGTCTTTTGTTCACCCTGGGGGCAGGGCCAGAGCAGCAGGAAGGACAGGGCATCAAACCCTAGTCCCTGCACTTGCCCAAGCAGGCACTTAGTCGGCTGAGCTATCTTCTTCCTGGTGTAGGAGTCAAAAGGTTTTGTTTCTCTTGTTTTTTGGGGGCAGTGAGATTTCATTCTGGTATAAGGCTGAGTGTTTTTCCACTTAAGATGCTTTCACTTCTTACTGGATGAGTTTAATTGTGAACTTTCTTGGCCATGGTCAAAGGCCGCACTTGCTGTCAGAAATAGTCTTACTGTGGCTCACTTTCTTTTGTCCAAGAGGCTGGGGGTGCTTGGGACAAGGCTGAGGGACTTGGTAGAGGCCACACAGCTGGCTGAGAGTTGGGAGGGGGCCCAGACAGTCCGCTGCGACTCGGGACCGCTGCTTCAGGCAGAAGATCAATGATCGGTGTTAGCTGCGGAACCAGTTTTTCCCAAACAGACTCTGTGGACTTGTCCAGTCCCTTGACTTAGCAGCCTGGCAGGAGGAGGTGCTTTGGGGGTCAAAAGGGTTGGACATGCTGAGAGCTGATATGTGGGGTTCCCCACAGCAGGGCTACCAGGGCCTCCACTGAGCTCCATCCAGCCTGGAATGTGAGCCTACAGGGACTGTTAGATGATGGTGCCTTCCTACAGGAAATGACAGTCAGCCCCTCAGTGAACACTGTATCTGGTGAAAGGCCATGCCCACATAATGGGGATAGCAGCAAAAGTGTGTAAATAGAGACGGCTGTAGTGAGCCATGCTCTCTGCTGAGAACTAGGTCCAGGGTTAGGAAGGAGCTCTGTGGATTTCATCAGCAGTGCTTGCGAGCGTCCCAGGGGAGTGAGGGCAGGGGTGACCCCTCCGGGAGAAGCACCAATACCTAGGCTGGGATGTGGGATGTCACACAGCTGTGGGAAGGTAGAACCTGCAAAGAGTCTGCAACTGTTCGCTCCAAAACAGGTTCGTTCATGTTCCTTTGCTGCGTAGCAGTCGTGTGATTTTCCAGCGCGTACCATAGCCATGACGAGCTGCTCCATGCCCTGCAGAGTAGTGAGTGCGCAGAGAGGTGGGTTCTCTACTCAGTTCCACACTGTGAATTTACGGTGCTGGCAGGCTTCTTCCTTGCTGGAGGTGGAGAGGAAGGAAGGACCAGCTTCCCACTCACACAGGAGTTCACAGAATTCACTCCCTCTTGGTCCATTGGAGGCCCTCCCTCCTTCCTCAATGCCAGGATGGAGACCCACCTCACACTGAGTCCCCGTCGCTCTCACATCTCTCTCCATCCAAGGAGCTCCACAAGGGGCCACTTGAAGGGATGAGGCGAGGAGAATCTCACCCTCTTGGAGTTCTTTTGCACCTTCATTCCATCTGCAAGATTCTTGCAAGCAGTCCCTGGAGGATGTTCTGTTTTGTCTGTATAGAACCCAGAATTGGTCTCAGGGTTTCTGCACTGAGCTGCATCCCCAGCCTTTTAATTTTTTCTCGACACTATTATGGTGTAGATTTAGTGTACTTCCAAAGTCTTCCATTTGTGGGTAGAGCCTGGTTACAAGGGGAGGATCACTAGGGTCCCTGCTTGGAAGGGCTCCTCTCCCTCCCTGACCCCTCCCTTCTCTCTCTCCTTCCTGGCCTCCATGAGGCAAGCAGCTGTGCTGTGCCTGGACCAGACCCTGATACCACTTCCGCCTGGGTGCCAGCTAGCCACAGATGGAATCCAGAGAAATGCTGAGCCAAAAACAAACCTCCTCTCCTGTACTTCTCAGGGGTATTTTGTCCCTGAGACAAGAAAATGGCGATGAACATAACAGAACATGCCTAAGGGGTGAAGTCGTCCACAGTGGGTTCAAATTTGTAGTGCCTCAGATTCCTAGAGGGCTAGCACGGTGGCATGCCTAGTGTTTGGCTGAATAGATGGGTGACCATTTGTGGACAGGAGGAAGGGTCAGAAGGAAGCTGGGAGCTCTGTGGGTCACAGGTACCTCTCGCTCACTGCTGGCCCCAGGGCTGTGCTTACATCCGCCTTGCCTGTGCTCTTAACAAGGGTCCATGTAGGATTGCCTGGCCTTGGCCTGCGCCAGGGGAACGCCTCAGCACACCCAGGAAGCACCACAGAGCCCCCCTACTGACAACCTGGCGAGGCTCTTCCAGGCCTGACAAGGAGGCTTCGCTCATTGTCCATTTCTGCTCCAGGAGTCTGGAGACTCCCTGTGGCATTTATAGAAGTCAGCGTTGCACAAGCGGTTCACAGCATCTTCCTCAAGCTTCACTACCACTATTGTTCGTGTGGCGCTCCATGCATTTAATGCCCTGGAGTAACTGGCCACCCTGGAACTGCTTTCCTTTCTTAATGTCATTCGCCTTTCCCAAAGAAACCACCACCCATGAGTCCCCAGAGTGAGACACCGTGACATGGTAGCTACTTCCTCACACCACGCTGCTACGTGTCCCAGGCAGAATGCGGTCTCACCTCTCAACTTTTGAGCACAAGTTGGGACGTCACTGCGTTCATGAAGTGTTCAGTGAGATTCTAGCCAGTGAGAGCTAATAGCCAGACCAGGCTCCCCAGGGCCCCTGGTTGGTTAGATGCAGCTCTCTGTTTAGGCAGTGTTGGGGGAGTACTGGGGGGGAGAATCTGGAAAACTAACCCATGTAGCCCCCACCCTAACTCTCCTGGAGCCTCCTGACTGGAGCAAGCTTCAATTTCCCAAGCTTCTCTGGGGCGGAAGAGGAGACAGGCACTGCAGGGTCCTCAGCCCCCAGCTGGTCACCAACTGGCTCCCCTGTCTTGTGGTCCCCTTTGAGCTCTGATGTCATAGATACACTCCAGCCCAGGGACACAGGGTTGAGCCTCATTTTCTCAAACAGGCCATATTAATTTCATTAAGTTGCCTGGTTTTAATTTTCCACCACTTCTCAGCTGTCTCTTCAGGAGCTCCTAGAGCCAAGCACTTTCATTCTTTCCATGGTTTACTGGGGGTGGGAGCCGCTTAATGGCTGCCCTGTGAGGAGGAGAAGGGACTACAGATCAGGAACAACCAGAGAGTGATGAGAAAGAAGGATTAGAACTTGGAAGAGAATGGCTAGATCATAAAAGTGCAACTGAAAGCATCATATTTGCGCCATCACTACGGTGGGGCTTGCTTAACAGGGAATCAAAATTTATCTCATTGCTGAGAGTCCACTGTGAGAAATAAAATCTAAGAATATTGGGGTGAGGGGAGGTGCAGTCTTTCTCAATAACACTGCCTGACAGTTCAGCACGCAGGAAACAGCGTGTGGGTGATTTAGGGTGCTTTGTGGTGGTCTCCACACCTCGAGCCTGTGTGCCAGCCTACGCAGGCTGTGGGATCTCTGCTCAGTCGCTGCCGACTCCTCAAGTTCTCTGGGTACAAGCAGCCCCACTTGTTTCTGCTCTACGGCTACGGCTGCACCTACCTTTGTTCACAGACCTTAGAGCTCAAGCAAAAGGCAATGATGGGAAGCTGACGGACGGACTGACTGACTTACTGACGGACTAACTGACTGACTGACGGACTGACGGACTGACCGACTGACTGACTGACCAACTGACTGAAGGGCTTCTCTAGTATTTCAGAAGGTTTGACCAATGAAACTGAAGGATAAGATAGGCTTTAGCTTCTAAATTCAGTTTGTTTCAATACCTTTTTGCCTGATACTCTCTGGTAGGCAGTGTCACAGTTTACAGAATTGTGTTGCCCCACAAACTAGCCACTACCCAAGTGTAGCTAATGAGATATGAATTAATTAAAATAAAACACAACTAAAATGTGCAGCTTCAAAGTCATATTACACACACATCAAGCGTTCTATATGGAATTCCATGTGAATGGTGGTTGCCTATGGGGTCTTTCAACATACAATACTTTGGGCAGTACCCGAAGCTCTGAGGTGTTGGGCTAAAGGCACATTACCCCCTCTAAGGACCCCACAGCCCTGGGAGGATCATCCTCACAGAGGTATAGGTAGATGTAAGGGTGTCCAGAGGCCAAGGACACCTTGAGTTCACTGGTCCTGTAGCTGTGACCTCAGTCACAAGCAGGGCTTATCAAGACAAGACAGTACCTGTGAAATTAGGTACCCAGCCTAACAAGTGCCTTGAGAGTAAATATGAATATATGAGGAGATTTTAACAAGAGATATAAAGCCACATCATCTCAGCTTCTGCACTGTAGAACACCTCTCTCTCTCTCTCTCTTTCTCTCTCTCTCCCTCTCTCTCTCTCTCCCTCTCTCTCTCTCTCTCTCTCTCTCTCTCTCTCTCTCTCTCTTTCTCTCTCTCTCTCTCTTCCTAACTTCTGCACAAGAAGTCCCATTATGCTTCTTTTTAAAATGCATTTGGTACAGCGTCTCACTACACAGCTTGGACTCATAGTGATCCTCCTGTTTTCAGCCTGCTCAGCGCTGGAATTACAGGTGTGCACCACCACACCTGGACTCAGCCACCGACTCAGCGCACTCCAGGGTCAGGGCCAGCACGGCATGTGGTGCCGGGAATGGGACTCTGGTCCCTGCACTTGCCAAAGCAGGTGATTACTCTGCTGAGCTATCTCGCTGGGCCTCCCCTTCTGCCTCTTCAAAGAAGAGATCACAAAGAGTGTGCCTGCCTGTCCACTCCTCTGTCTTCTTTCCCTTCCATATTTTAAACAAAGGAGGACAAGCACATCCCTTTCATACATTGGTAAGACTGGCATCTATAGTGGCAGGCCATAGGTTAAGTGCTGGGCATTGTGGGCCTGGGTGGGAGGGGGCCAGAGCAACTTCATCAGAATGTGTGAGGTGAGGTCTGGGGAGATAGCTCAGTGGAGTAAGTGCTTGCCTGGCAAGTGCAAGGTCCTGAGTTCAATCCCTGACACCACACACACACACACACACACACACACACACACACACACACACAAAATAAGACAGATGATATTTAACTATTATTATAGATTAGAGTTGACACAGAATACATGAGGTGGAGCTGGTAGACAGCTGCCTGAGGTGCTCTTGGTCCTGCCACACTGCTGTAACAGAATATAGGACCCTAAGTCACTCATGGGGAACAGGAGCTTCCTTCTCCTATTTTAGAGGGTCATGGCCCCAAGACTGAGGTTCTGGATCAGGGCTTCCAAGATGGTCCCTGTACCTATAGCCTTGAAAATGGTGGACAGGATGAAGTCAAAAGGGGCTCCACACTAATGCCCTCCAGCCCTGCTGTAAGTCAACAGCCTTTTGTGTGACTTTGCCATTGTCCCAAACACTCCATGTCATGGGGCTACCACCATAAGGATTGAGTTCCTCAGGAACTCAAGCCACAACAGGTGCTTGCTATACCGTCACGTGAACAGATCTTGCAAGGGGTGGCTGGAGTCTGTACCCTCTGCCGAGGAAGTCAACACCTGAAGAGAGCGATTTCCTTTAGAGTGGTGCTAGCCACAAGCCCGGCCCTCCACACTCACACGGTCAGCAGCGCAGCTGCCTTCCTCAGAGGGGTTACGATGACTTTCTGCCCCAGCCACCTGAGGCCAGCTGTTCTCTTCTCGGGGTACGTGGTTATGGGCTCTCCTGGTACCCAGGAGGCTCCACACCCAAGCTTTCCAGCTGCTTTCCTTTGAACCTCTGTTTCTGGGCGTCTTGCACTCAGTTCCTGGGCTGAGTTGGGAAGTTTACGCAACCATCGCATATCCCTGTCTTTCCTTCTTTCTTTAGCACCAGGTAGGACCCTTCCCAGTAGCAGTGGCTGAAAGGCAGATAGTGTGGAAACCAAACACATGGCTTCCTGAGGATCTGGGGCCCAGCTTCAGGGATGCCCTTGTTCTCTTGAATCCCATTTGTTTCTTAGGACACAGGAGCTCTAGATTCCCAGAGGAACTCAAGAAGCAACCTGGTGGTAATGGCACCCGTGTTTCTGGGGATTGCGTGAGAAGGGTGGTGAGGGGAGAGGGAGGCAGCAGCACGCCAAGTGCGTCTCTGGTGGCAGCCTATGCAGGAGAAGGGTGGGGGTAGCTGAGTCTCTGTGTGGCTTCTCCAGAAAACAAAGGGGAGAAGCAGCCGCCTGCACGGCCCACTCCCGCAGGACTATGGCGGTGACCACCGTGGTGCATGTGTGTGCCGCACAGCCTGACTGCCCAGTGTACAGGGCTACTCCTCACAGTTGCGGGGGGCTGCAGTTACTCCCCACCACTGCCTGGGACCCGTGGCTACCAGCGCAGCCTCCCGCTGCATACACATCGGCAACGACGCTTGTGCGAGAGTGATTTCACCCTGCTGAATTGCTCTGGCCAGTTTTCCTCCCATTCCTAACCAGAGACCAAAGTGAGTGTCCTGGTACCTGAGCCCAGATCAAGCGTGCATTTTTCTGATGTGTATTTAATTTGGCTTTGGCTAAAAGTTGGTGTTTTTCTTAGGTTTTACATCATCTAGGAGGTTGCATGGATACACTGTAACAAAACATCATCTATAATCAAACAAGACTCACAGAAGAAAGAAATGCATGCCAATTCCGACTAATCTTAGCCTTTATGGGAATAGCTATTTGCTACGAATGATTAGCCAAACATCTGTGTCAACACTTTCTGAGCCGCAGATAGAGATGTTGTTAATCACTGCATTTTTACTATGATATTTCTAGTTCCTCTGAGGGAGAAATATTTGACCACAAACAGCTCTCTCCACTAAGCCCTTCTGAGGAAAATCCACTCTCCTAGTTAACTGGAATAATTGAGGGAATGGATATGTGTATTCCCTAGTGTGTGTGTGTGTGTGTGTGTGTGTGTGTGTGTGTGTGTGTGCATGTGTGTTCGCCTTAAGAGTTTTGTTTGGCTTCATAATACATTTTGTAATAAAACAGCCCCCAGGCTTTACTGTACCAAACTATAAGAGTGATTTTTAGAGGGAAAAAAAAAAAATTTTTGATAGGATCATATAACCCTATCTACTCCTCTAATTCAGGCCTCACCCAACAATTTATAGGGGTTGAGAAGAAGAATACCTGTTCCTCAGGGATGACACTGTGACTAAGGATGTGAAAAGAATTTTAATAAGTGAATCTGTTGTTAAACATTTCATACAAGAGTCAACATCTGTACTTAATTGTTCGGCTAATACGTGACCATGTGAAACTTGTGGGGGGCGTGTTTTCCCTAGGGAGGGCTACACACACCTTCCAGACAAAGCTGTGGTGCTGCGGCATGGTTGGGTGGCTTCGGGGACAAGGAGGATGGGTTTGGGGACGTCCCCCCAGAGAAGGTCTTCTACTCTGCGTGGAGGCTGCAGGTTTTGCCATAAGTCATTCTCTGACGTCCATTGTGACATTGGTTTTCATTACTTGCCTGGAGAGTGGATATTGACAATGAAGTGAAGTCACACAAACTCATGGCCAGTGGCTTTCCTCAGATTAGAGGCAGGCCTAAGATGTGGCTGACCAGAAGAAGGGCACTGATTATAACCCCGGGCAAGGCTGTCACGTTTCCACTGTTTTCCTGTGCTGGAGAACTCAGAGCAAACAGGGCATTTCAATTACATCTGTCTCAGCCTAGAGCAGCCATGGATGTTGGGTTAAGCAGCTGCTTGGCTGTCTCTGTTTTATCAGCTGTGTCCTCTGTGGGCATCCAAGCTTTTTGGAAGCCCTCAGAGGAGGCCAACCCGAAAGCCAGAGCCACCAGACCAACTCGAGACAAATTCCTCGAGTTTAATAAGATGAACTTCTAAGTCGAATGAGATTTTCTGTGCTTATTGAATATGGATCCTTTCTAAGACCTAAAGCTGCGGCGTGGAAAATCAAGAGAGGGAAACCGCAGCCAGAGATGGTTCAGAGTTAGATTCCCATGAATTCTCCGCACTGATGCCGGTGACGGATGGAAGCCAGCTCTAGATCTGGCCTCGCTGTGTACAGATGTCTTAGCACTTGTCGGCCTTCTGCAGGGTAAGACCTTAGCCATGGCGCAAGCCAGGTGCAGAGCCAGGGAAAGCTGCTCCAGGGAGGCCTCCTGCACTGCTCTCAATCTGCAGGAACGCCGGCGTGAGCTGCATCACACATCTCCAGGGGAGAATAGTTTGCCTTGTGGTCAGCCATATCAGAGGGTCCCGACGGTCTGCAGGGCTGCCCATCTGCAACCATCCAGTGGCCCGGAGCCACACATCCCAAGAGAAGCTCAACTCAGGGAGCAGAGTCGTCCCCCTCATCCATAGCCCGTTGGCTGAGGCTCCTATCATCCATGGCTATCACAGCCCAAGGATGTCAAGAGAAAAAATTCCAGAAGCAAATGATCCTTCTGGTTGAAACTGGACACCATACTGAGTGCCATGATGAAAAATCTTGGCTCACCCTGCACTGTCACATCAGGGACACAAGTCCGCCCTCTGTCCAGCACATCTATGCTCTCTTCGTTACCTGCCTGATAGTCATTTAGAAGCCAACAGTGCTATCAGGTAAACACCTGGGGACCACCCTTTGCACACGTCACAGTGGGCCAGGAGCACAGGGGCTGCCACCCTGGCAAGTCCGACCTGCTGAAGAAACTGGCCAGGGCTTTCTTTCAGTGCAAAAGTGAAAAATTTTGACTTTAGGTACAGATAAAAAGATCTCTTAGAAGGGACCGGGGAGATAGCTCAGGGGCACCAGTGCCTGCCTGGCAAGCACAAGGTCCTGAGTTCGATCCCCAGTTCCAGAAAAAAAAATGATCTCTTAGAAAGTTTGCGGACATCTGTGATAAGAATCAGTCTTCTCTCCAGGTAACTGCTAAGACACAGGCCCAGGAAACATCGGGGTTGCTTTCAGACCTCAGACTACTAGTGTCAAGTAATTCCCTCAGGTGGAAAGACAGTGAATTCCATATGCCCGTACGGGGAAAATGTAACACAGGTAGGTTTGGGTTTGTTTGAGGCGTCAGGCATCCCCCAGGGGCCTTGGAACAGATTTCTCCAGAACAGTGGGTGAATATACTTAGTGCCAAGTTATAAGGGGACCATAAAATAGCTATGGAAGTTGTTCATATGTTCAAGGAATGTTCACAGAATTGCAGAAGAGTATGATCTTTCTTAATCATTTTCTCCACCTCACCCAATTCCATTGGACTTACTTTGTTTCCATGGAAACATAAAGCAAAAAGTGATGACGGACAGCGGCTATAGGAGAAGCCTGTAATGGGACAGCTGTGGGAAGTGGACTGGCACTGACCCAGACTAGGCAGGCTAACCCAAGTCACTCCTGCACTTAGAGTCATGTTCCCTGCACTGGAGGCTGCTGCTGCCGGTGCCCCAGTGCCGTGTGGAACAAGTTGCCTGGGCAGTAACTCCCCTGAGGGATCCATAACTGTGTGTTGACCACAGGTTCCAAACGACGACTCGCTCTCTACAGCCATCTTCCTGGGCCTTTGCTTTTTGCTGTGGGATTTGGTCTGATGCCTTCCTTATGGCCCAAGCTGTTACCAAGGTGCACAAAACTATTTAATACCCTTTGTCTGAGCCGTGTGTGCTTATAGCCAAATCCATCCTGCAAGACCCCCACTCCCACCCACCCCGTGGGAGGAGCCCTGACAGTAGCTTAGGGGTCATGATGAAAGCCACACGCTTCGCCAAAGTGCCCGTGACTTCTCCGCATCTGGATCTATGACACTGCCTGTGTTATGGACTCAAAGATGAAGGGCAGGTGAGTGACCTTCATAGTAGTGCAGGCGAGAAGGGACCTATACTGTCTGCTCGGTTAGCATGTCAGGCAAAACATGTTAATTTCACAGGAGTTAGCAGTTTTTAGACCAAAGTTTAGATTGTTTTTAAACCTAAACATATCATAATGTGTTTCAGAGATTTCTGTGGTGTCTACTTTGATTGAACTGTGTTGGTATGTAGAGTGACTGATAACCAGGGAATTGCTGTCATTATAACTAGTCATGAGCACTGTGTGGGACGCAGGGTTTCGCCGGGACATTCCACACACATGCAGTGCGCTTTCTTCCTGCCTTTTGTTTACCTTCTTTTCTGCCCTTGCTCTTTCGTCTCATCCTCTC